>JAAGEH010000050.1:3194442-3277363 GCA_011751065.1 Lasiurus cinereus
GGAAGGAAGGAAGGAAGGAAGGAAGGAAGGAAGGAAGGAAGGAAGGATAAATTGGCCAAAGTAAGCTTTGAGAATAATCCTGGGGAAGCACCAAAATGTTGCTTCAGATATGCTGTGTTAACAGAAACTGGACTGACTTAAAGGGGGAAACAAACAAATAAACTAAGTGAGCCAAAAACTTAAGTATAATAAAGGATATGATAGTGCAATGGTTCTTATTCAAAGCTACTCATCAGAATCACCCTTAGAGTTTGAAACAAAATAAATGTTCCTTGATTGTACCCCTCAGTGCTCTGATTTATCAGTCTGGGTGGGGTCTGAGCATATGTCTTTTCTTAAGTTCCATAGATGATTTTAATGCATACTCCTAGCATCTAGCATAACACTTCAAGGGCCATTGTATTCGTCTTGACCCCACAGTTACTGTTGTATACTGGAAGGAAAAGGTCACATCTAGTGAGCTTTCATTTTTCTGAATCAGTTTGGTCATCAGTAAAATGGGCCAATTTGCAGAGACAGACTAGTTTCTTAAATTCAGAGGCCAGGCTTTAGTTATGATCCATTGCCCAGACCCTCTCCCACCCAACCCCCTTGAAAAAAAAGCAGCAGGACCATGCTGAATGGAGAGACATCACCGTCTAGATCCTTGCCTTTCTCCATAGTCAATTATAGTGCTGACATTAACAGGATTAACTTGGCCCTTTCCTTAAGGCTGGAAATTGAATCTTTTTCATTTTCTAGTCTAAGAAATAGCAATGAGTCTTAAAACAGTGTTCATCCAGGTCACTGATTATTTAATGTTTCAGGACTCAGAGACTCCTCAAAGGAATAATAAAATCTGTTCACAGCAGGAGAAGACTAATACAGATGCTCCTCAACTTTTGATTGGGTTACATCCAGATGAACTCATTGTAAGTGAAAATGTATTTAATACACGTAACCTGCACAACATCATAGCCTAGCATAGCCTGCCTTAAGCATACTGAGTGCAGGGACTGTGACTCATTCCAAGAAGAGTGAATTAATTAATGATGCAAGGTTAATAGACAAGTAGGATTTTCATTATCTACAGGGTGATCATTTAAGGGGTACATCAGAAATCAAGAGGAACAACACCCCCAATCTTTCAGTATCCTATATGTTAGCTGAGCAAGTATTTAACTTTACATTGCCCATGCCTAAGGCCCTCTTTGAAGATATAAACATCCCTAGAAAGGGCAGACCACCCCTGGGAATAAGTATGATAACCAAATCTTTTCCTCTCAAGCCAGAGAAAGGGTTCAGGGTGGCTCAGGGAACCCCATCTCTGGAGCACAGCATTTGGGAGACAAGGTCACTCAGGATTGTACAGAGGACCAGCTCTGGACAGAGGGATGCCCTACAATGAAGGACAGGTTTTGGTACAAGGGAGAAGTGCAGCTGGATTATGAACAAATAGTAAGTCCATGTTGAAGAGAATCCAAAACTATTTCATAGAAGCAGCAGCTGAGGCCCAGGGAGCGGAAGGATCTTGTCCAAGGTCAGCACAGGGACTTCACGGTCCACCTGCCAAACAGTTTCAGTGATGTAAGCAGTGCCCTTGTGCAGTCCCCGGTGCTGCTGGCAAGGCCATTTCCCCAACGCCAGAGCTTTGCCCTGTATGCCACTGGCTATGCATTGGAATTCTTCAGGGATCTTTTTTTCAAAACCAAGGGACAGAATTTTTAACACACATCTGCATTTTTAACAAAAGCTCCAGATGAATAGGAGGTTTTAAACTCAGGCTAACAGTAAATTTCCAAACATAATTTTTATGTTATCAAGATATATAGGGATTTTTTTCATGCTTAAAGGACCTTAAATGTAGTATGAATCCTCTTACTTTTTCTTTTAATAACAGAAAAGTTATACATTACTGACAACAATCTACTTCCATGAAAAAAAAATGCAGAACCCAAAGAAGGACAGATTAACAAAGAAGTCAGAGAAAAAAATGAGTTTACTAATCTCATTAGTAAGCTACATCTTAGTGTCTTCTTGGTCCCTTAATTTCCCAAAGGAGAGAGCCAGGTCTGAAGATGTTAATGATTTCTCTCAAAGTCAGACAAGCAAGTAGTTAGTTTGTGACAGAGCTGAGCCTGGGAACCTAGGTTCACTATTCTCCCAAACACAGGACTGTGTAAGCTTAGAGAGATGCCTGGTGAGAAAGAGACTACACTTCACAGTGGTTAGCTCTAGAGGTTGAGATTACCGACATGGACTTTCATTTTATACACAACTGTATTGTCTGAATTTGTTCCAGTTATAAGCAACACAGAAGCCTGGACCACCCCAAAATCCTCCTACTGCACACTCTACAATACTGTATTAAAATGACCCTTTCAAAACAGGACTAAGCTTGCAGGAAAGAAAGGGAGCCAGGCCAGCATGGCTCAGTGGTTGAGCATCGACCTATAGACTAGAAGGTCATGGTTAAATTCTTGGTGAGGGCACATACTCCGGTTGCAGGTTCGATCCCCACTGTGGGGCGTGCAGGAGGCAGCTGATCAATGATTCTCTTTCATCATTAGTGTTTCTATCTCTCCCTCCCTCTCTGAAATCAATAAAAATATTTTAAAAACAGGAGGAGGAGGAAAAAGAGGAAGAGGAGGAGAAAGAGGAGAAGAAGGAAGAGAAGAAAGAGGAGGAAGAAGAGAATGAGGAGGAAGAGGAGGAGGAGGAGGAAGAGAATGAGGAGGAGAAGGAGGAAGAAGAGGAGGAAGAGAATAAGGAGGAGGAGGAAAAAATGAGGAGGAAGAGGAGGAGGAGGAAGAGAATGAGGAAGAGGAGGAGGAGGAGGAAGGGAAGTGCTCAGGTGCTAAGAATGAAAGGGAAGCTGACATCCATGGTGGCTTTGCTTGACGCCATGTGGCCCTGGGGCCACAGGACATGAAGTGTTTGCCCCATAGCCTGCAGAGGTGTGAGTGAGTCCCTTCCATGAGCCAGGCTGGGAGGGCTGAGCCCACACAGGAAGAGAATGAGGAAATGCTGCTGTGACTGCTGAGGATCAGGGTAGGAAGTGTCCCTGAGAACTTACAACTTTGGACTTGCTGAAGTAGAAATTGTAGTTTATTCAGTAAAATTAGAAATTAATAGCAAAGTTATAACTTAAGAATTATGTTTGGAAATCTACTGTTAGCCTGGGCTTAAGAGGAAATAAAGAAAATAAATGCTTATAATTAAAGGATAACAAAAACACTACATGTTAAAACATGTGGAAAAGCTGAAAAAATACTTTTGGTAAAATTATAATCTTAAATGTTTAACAGGACCTAGAGAAGGTTAAAAACCATGAGTTAACTGTTCAACTGAAGAGTTTGGAAAAAGAGCAATGGAACAAACACAAATAAACATCAGAAAAGGAAGCAAAAATAAAGACAGAAATGAATGAGAAAGGAGAAGAAAACTAGCAGTAGAGATAAATGGAATCAGCAGCTGGTTTGTGAAAAAAGATGAGTAGGAAAGGTATGTGACTGGGGAAAGTGAGAAGCAGCAAGTATGTATTATACATATGAAAAGGGAAACTAACTACAAACACAAAAACTTTTTAAAGGTTGTTATGATTAAATACATACTAATGAATACGGCCCATCAAAGGAATAGCTGTCATTACAGAGAGCATTGCAGAGATGAAGGCCATGCCTGCGGTCAAGAGCATGGAGTCCCTCTCATCAAGGCCCCTGGAGCTGCCACTGCTGCTAAAAGCCTGATACATGCAGTTTCATCCCTCAAGGTGATTGACCAGCCATTGGATGGCATTCACTATCTGGATTTTCTGTTGCTTCAAACAGCAAGCCCGAGGGCTTTCTCTGGGTGCTGGAGCATAGTTGATCTGCATGAGGTTAGTTCTAAATGTGGGAAGAATTAATGCTTATTGGGATTGTTGTGCCCAGAGTTCGGGGTCCCCAATAATCCACCACTAAGGAGCCTTTTCCGATGCAAAAGCAAAGAGTCTTTATTCAAACCCGGGTTTGGCTCTCAGCCTCTTTCTGACACAGCAGTGAGGCGAGAGAGTGGACCCGGCGGAAACAATGAGTTTTATGGGGTAGGATAATTAGGGGGCTTGGGAAAGTGATGAAGGCTACAGAGATTGGTCACTTGAATTGGGGTCTTTCTGTGGTTAAGCCTAATTAGGACCTTAGCTGTGTCCCTGGAGCTTCATTGGTCCATTTGGGTGGGGGTCGGGGAAGTTAAGACATTGCTGGCACACCTGTGGCCACTCCCAGAAAAGGGAAGGGTTTTAGGCAGGGGTCCCAGCCCTATAGGACAAGATGTAGGGGAGTTAATTTTCTTTCAGGATCATCCCTGAACCAGTGACTGATGGAATTAGTGGATACATGAATATAAAGAGTTTGTCATCAAGAACACAAGTGAGGGCAGCCATTTGCAAACCGCCCTTGCCTTCGTTAGGATAACTGCGTCTTATAGAATCCACTAGTCTTCGGCTTTAGCAATGCCTGAGCCACATTTTGCGTTTATGCTCAGGCTGTTTTGTCCTCTCTGGTTCTATGAGAATCTGTTTTCTTTACACAGTCCTTGCTCTCAGTTTCAGAAGTCAGGAAAGACACTATGAGGCCCACTTGCCAGTTAAGGCCCATGTATTCATCGCTCACCTAAGACACAGAAAGATAAATGGGGGCGCTGGTCAGCGCCTTCTTCACCATCTGACTGCCCGTTGAGGGCATTGTCGTCCATTTTCAGGTGGCACCAGAGGTTGCACAGCTCCTACACTGGAGCAGATGGCCCTAGGGCCGGGGTGGGCAAACTGCGGCTCTTGAACCACATGTGGCTTTTTGGCCCCTTGAGTGTGGCTCTTCCACAAAATACCACAGCCTGGGCAAATCTATTTTGAAGAAGTGGCGTTAGAAGAAGTTTAAGTTTAAGAAATTTGACTCTCAAAAGAAATTTCAATCGTTGTACTGTTGATATTTGGTCCTGTTGACCAATGAGTTTGCGGATCATTGTCCTAAGGGATCTCACCATGTTGACTATCATGAGGTCCACCGTGGGGATCTCCTTAACTGGAGACTGTGATGAGCTTTTCCTGGCCACTGAGACACTCCTCTTGCTCCAGTTGTTGAAGCTGTCATACATCGGCAATGGCCATCTCTACGGTGACAAGCTGGGCATTCCAGCTCTAGGATGGTGGTGGGCTTGGATGGTGTGGTCTCACTGTGGGAACAGCACGCACTTGCTGCTGGGGTCCCACACTCCCTGCCAGGCCTCCTTCCTGTGCAGCCAGTTGTCTTCCACACCATCACCACTTCCTGTGGTGTACCCCTCTCCCTGCTCAGGTCACCACTGGCCCACTCCTGCGCCCATGTCATCTCCTTCCCCTTTTCTACAGTGGCTCCCACACCACAGCCAAAGGAATCACCTTGTGCCTTTTACCTGCACCCCCAACTATTCCCATGCAACTAGAAAGTGCCCCCTTCCAATTCCAGATCCCACCTCCCCAGCCCCATCCCTGCAATGCAGAATCCTCCTTCCATCACACCCAGCAGGTTCTCGGAATGTTTCAAAGACACCACACCCAGGTTGAAAATCCACAAAGACCACCCAAATGAGAAGAAGCAGAGGCTATTTGTTGAGAACTTGCTATGGCACAGGGGTCGGTCAACATCTCTTGTGTTGGACGGTGACTCCAAGACAGGCAGCGAATGGGAAAGTGTGCACTGGAACAGGGAAGAAGGTGCCAGTAGACTCCCTCCTGGAGGCTGTTGGCCTGGGGAACTGGAAGTGACATCCTGTGTGATGGATTTGGAAAGTCTATTGCACTTTCTCTGGTTGGTCCTGAGCTGGAAAGTGCCCTCTTCCAATTCTATGGAAGCATGCTTGCTGCAGATTGTGGGGCAGAGTTCTGTTTCTATGTATGGTCTGGCCATGATCCCACTGTCCCTGCCACTCCTCCCCTTCTGCTTCCTCTGACACATGCATCGTCCCAGGTGAAAGCTGTCATTGGGAGTTCTCAATAGGATCTAACTTTTCCAGTGTGCTGGGGCTTAGCATTTTTTCCTGAGAGCAAAAGCTTTAAGTGCTGGCGTCTGGTACAGGCAGCCTGGGACCATGGCTATGGCTTGTAGGCCTTTAGCTTTATAATGCAGATGGGAAGCTGAGCTCTTTGGTTTTAAAATTGTGATCCCCTCACTCACTGTTAAATTCTTTGCAGTACAATGGTTATCAAAGACCCATTTATTACCTACATTTTCATCACGTTCTCATGAATGACAATGGAAAACAGTGCAAACCAAGTGCAAAGCTCTATGTTACACATGTGGACAAAATAGGGTGTGGGGGACATTCTGTGGCCACAGATTTAGTATTAAGCCAGTTTCTGTATTCATATAGCCTCCCAAATTCATTTTCATCATGGCCTTTTTCCGTGCCTGAAATTTCACAGTGTAGGGAAATATGCAATGCTCTGATACCGAGCTTTCAAGCACCTTGCAAAATATTCCATCAGTGAAGAATGAAGTTTGTCTCCACCTTTACTCCCTCCTTGTATTAACTTAGCTGCAATGAATGGTCAACTGGTGATTCACTGGATGCTGTTTAGTTTGTTCTGTCAGCTGTTTATTAATCTGAAACTTCCTGTTAAGAAGCAGGGTGTGCTTTTTAAGGAAACCTTACACAGCATAAGTTTTATTTTGGGACTGGATGTACTAATATATAAAGAGGGATCTGTGAAAGTCACTGAGTCCTGTACATACCTTTTTTTGTGTTTCAGCAAAATTTTGTGGCCACTCACTTTGTGTCAGGCACTGTTCAGTACACCGGAGGTAGGGGAATGAATGAGATAGTCTCAACATTGAGAAGTTTGGCATCTACTCCAGGGAGACAAGTGTAATAAAGTGTGGTAAGTACAACCATAGTTGTACAAGGTATGGTGGGATGCAAAGGAGGAACTGGAAAATTCTAGGGGAAAGAGGAGTGAGAAAGTTTTCACAGAAGAAGCTCTAGAAAGGAATTTAGGAAAGATGGATGATGACACGACAGAGCTGTCACAGGTTGGTGACAGTGGAGGAGGACATATTGAATAAGAAGAACTTGAAAGTAGGAACATTATTTGAAAGTTAGTTAAGAGGTTGTTGCCATGTTTTAGGCAAGAGATCACAAGGGCCTAATTGAAGACAGAGTGGGGTACAGAGATTTGATAGAACTTTTACAATAGGATGAGACAGTGGGAGGTGAGGGGGAAAATGAGCTGAGTGAAGGTTTTTGTTTTGGAGCACCCAGTAAATTATGTGACCATTAGAAGAGAACTTCATTGAAGGCAGTGGGTTCACTGTTAGACCTGTTGACATTCAAATGCTATGGGAGGACATCATTCATTCATTGGAAATCCAAGTTTGTAGTTTGAGAAAGAGGTCTGGGCTGGAAATACAGATGTGAGTGACATCTAACAATTTGGAAGTATGATCCTATTAAAACAGATTGTGTTTTCTGCTTATGGTGCTTGACAAAAGATTAGTGCTTCCAAAATCTATCATGTTGATTTTCAGGTAAAATGTAAGTGGATCCCAGATCACGGTGTTTTTCTTTCATGGTGTCAGCTTTTAGGTTGAGGATTGGGCATATCAGGAAAGGGAAGAAAGTAGCACAGAGTAAAAATAATCTACAAGTTAAACCTTAAGATGTTCACAGCAACATTGAAAGTGTTACTCGCCTTTTCAGGATTAGAGATGTAAAAGACATTCTGATAAACTATGGAAAACTGTATAGTTGTATTTAATCTCGGATGCTGTAAAATGAAAGTTCTTTCCCAACAGTGCTTTATTAATCCCTGGGAAGTTGGCAAAAATGTGAAAGACCTATCATCTTTTACTATGCAAAGTGGAATTTTCAAGAATATATTTTTGAAAAATTTATAATATTTGATAAAATTGTCCTTTGTGCCCAGAAATCTAACCTAAACCTAAATCTAACACTAACACTAATTCTACTTTAAATCTACATCTAGACACCTAAATTTTAAGCTGAAATTTAACTCTGACATTAACCACAAACCTAATTGAAACCTTAACTCAAAACCTAAATGTAGCACTAACCCTAACTCTAGTTATAACCCTATATTTTTGTCACTAACCCTAACCTTAACCCTAGAACTGGCTTTTTTTAAGGATATATTTATTAGGAGGGAGGTGTTGTTTAGGTCTTTAGTAACTAGATAAACAAAACTGAGAAAAGAATTTCAGATTGAGTAACTTAGAAGAAGAGATCAGCAGGTTATCTTTAATGACATATCATGATTAGGTAACCTGACCTTTCTGATAAAGATATCCAAAGGTCAGGGTATTATTCCTGGATGTCTACAGGACATCTTGCTTCTGTTCTCTGATTTCAGTAAGTGGACTTAATAAGTGTTACTGTGAAAATACACAGAATATCTCTGAGAGGCAAGGTCCAAACGGAGGGTACATTTTCACAGAATTCACAAAGGTGTAAGCTAACCTTGATCCCAGACTCCCAAAAGTTGTAAGATATTCCTGCTCCAAAAGACACACAGTAGGCTGGGACTCTTCCATTAATTTCTAAATCCCAATGTGACCCAAATCCAGACCTTATCAGCTAGAACTCACCTAGATTGGACCAGTAATCATAGGACAATGTCCAGTGTTAGCTTCTGGGGATTGTAGAAGTAATATGAAATACCATGTTTCATTCAGAGACGTTACAGCCAAACTGAGGAAAAATGACCAACATACATGAAACAATGAGAGAATATGATAAGACAGAACATAATTCAATGCTGCATTATGTGGTATAGACAGGGACAGTATGGAAAATATTTTCTCTATCACTTAGCAGCTTACCAAAACTATGTGACATTCATTTAATCCTTTGTGGGATCTTGGGAGGTTGATATAGAACATTTATAAATGTATATGCAGAAATAGTTTAGAGGAGGTAACTATTTCTCCCCAATTCCCCCAGCAAAAGCAGAGTTTTGAACTCAAGTTGCCCAACTTCAAATGCAATGGGAAGCTCACTCTATTTCATGGAATAAATGAGACTTGAATTGGGCCTTACAGGACTGAATAAAATTTAAAGAGATGAAGTGAAATAGAAGAGTATTTTGAATGGGCTAAATACTATAAAAAGAAGTCAAGAAGCTCTAGCCGGGTTGGCTCACTGGATAGAGCATTGGCCTGGGGACTGAAGGGTCCCAGTTTCGATTCTGGTCAGGGGCATGTACCTTGGTTGTGGGCACATCCCCAATGGGGGTTGTGCAGGAGGCAGCTGATTGATGCTTCTCTCTCATCGATGTTTCTGACTTTCTATCACTCTCCCTTCCTCTCTGTAAAAAAATCAATAAAAAGCTCTCTTCTTGGCTTCCAGAAATGGTCTATTAAAAAAAAAAAAAAAGTTAGAAAGCCAGGAGTAGGATAGTGAGCAGACAACAGAAAGGGGAGTGGATGAGGTAAGATGGAATGGGGAAAATGGGGCTTTGAGAGCCAGGCAAAGGTGTTTATATTTCATCTAGGTTTCACTAAGAAGTTAGTGAAGTTTTTAAACAGGATTGTGGCATAAAGGAAGATCCATCTGATAGTGGTGCACAGGAAGGAATCGAACAAGGAGGTCCCAGAGACAGGAAGGCATCTAGGTGGCTTCAGAGTGCAGCTACCAGCAAGGGCCTGGAATGGGTGGCAATAGTATAAAACAGAAATACATGTTTTTTCAAAAAGGCAATTCAAACAGACAGTCTCAGTGTTTGATTAAGCATGAGAGATGGAGAAAGAAAAAAAAATCAAAGAATTCCAAATTTCAAATACAGTCATACTCTGCAAAATGATAGGGATACATTCTGAAAATTTTGCCTATCATAGAGTGCACTTGCGGAAACCTAGATGGCATAGGCTACCTCTGTACTTTACAAGAGCTACATGTCTCCTTGAGACAGGAGTTTTTCAGCTACATTATAATATTAAGGGACCACCTTCCTATGTGTGGGCCATCATTGACCAAAATGTCATTGTGGGGCACATGACCGTAACTAGTTACGTGGCTTTAAGCAAGTCGTAGAATCTCTCTGGGATGCTCGCGTGAAGAAAATGTGATGGCAACCCTTACTTCACAGGTAACTGATGATTATTATATACGCATGTTGTTTTAATGAAGAGAGGTAATTTTAAAATGTCTAGGAACATATTCTAAGTAACATTCTAAGTATTTAAAATATGAAACATTGATAAGTAACATTATTTAAAATATGAAACATTGATACTCATTGATAAGTATGCTCTACCATGGGGGGAAGAAGTAAATAAGTTATGAAAATTTTGTAGAAATTAAAATCACATTTGAAGGACATTGGGACTTAAATATTCAAAATATAAAGGTAAGTAGAGAAAACAGGACACAGTGTTATCTGAATATTTAAAACTAGAGGCCTGGTGCACAAGATTCGTGCATGGGGGAGGGAAGGGAGTGTCCCTCAGTCCAGCCTGCACCCTCTCCAATCTGGGACCCCTCCACCAGGATCCGGCCTACATGGGCAGTTGGACAACCCTCTCACAATCCAGGACTGCTTGCTCCTAACTGCTCACCTGCTTGCCTTCCTGATTGACCCTAACTGCTTCTGCCTGCCAACCTGATCACTCCCTAACCACTCCCTGCCAGCCTGATTGATACCTAACTGCTCCTCTGCCAGCCTGGTTACCCCTAACTCCCCTCCCCTGCAGGCCTGGTCACCCCTAACTGCCCTCTTTTGCAGGCCTGGTACCTCCCAACTGCCCTCTCCTGCTGACCTAATTGTCCACAACTGCCTTCCCCTACTGACCTGATCCCTCCCAACTACCCTCCCCTGCTGGCCATCTTATGGTGGCCATCTTGTGTCCACATGGGGGTGACCATCCTTGACTACATGGGGACAGCCATCTTGTGTGTCAGAGTGATGGTCAATTTGCATATTACTTTTTTATTAGATAGGATAGAGGCCTGGTGCACAGGTGGGGGCTAGCAGGTTTGCCCTGAAGGGTGTCCTGGATCAGGGTGGGGGCTCCCTTGGGGCATAGGCAGCCTGGGCAAGGGGCCTGTGGTGGTTTGCAGGATGGCCATACCGCCTGGCAACCCATGTGGAGGTCCTGGTATCTTGGATTTATTTATCCTCTATAATTGAATCTTTGTAGCCTTGAGTGGAGGCCAGGGCAGGCCAGGAACTTGGCTTCCTCCATCGCCAAGGAAACTCAAGCCTCTTGCTTGTTTTGTGGCCACAGCCATCTTGGCTGGGTTAATTTGCATACTCACTCCTGATTGGCTGGTGGGTGTAGCAGAGGTATGGTCAATTTGCGTATTACTCTTTTATTAGATAGGCTAAGCATATGGATTGAAAAAGGTCCTGGAAAATAATGTTATGAGTAATTTTCTCTGGCTAATGCTATGTGACTGATTCATATTATCACTTTTATATTTTGTGTTTTTCTAGAATTTCCAATTTTTTTGTTATTTTCACAATGAGAAAAAATATTTAGGAAAAAAAGAAATAGAATCAACTACTACTGTTTAAAATCTTTAGCCCTAGCCAGTGTGGCTCAGTGGATAGAGATCCTACGGACTGAAGAGTCTCTCAGGTTCGATTCAGTTAAGGGCATGCACCTTGGTTGTGGGCACATCCCCAGTAGAAGACTTGCAGGAAGCAGCTGACAGATGTTTCTCTCTTATGGATGTTTCTAACTCTCTATCCCTCTCACTTTCTCTCTCTAAAAAAAATCAATTAAAATATATTTTTTAAAATCTTCAGATGTGTTCTTATCCCTTATAACTGTTTCAAAATAAAATACTACTAAATAGTGGGTAGAGAACTAGCATCCTTCTCTATCTATAGAGCTGAAGAAGGTAAAATACTGCACCAACAGAGCAGCGGTATATGCCTCAATGGAAAGGAAATCAGAGTGCCTCTCTGGACAGTACTCTGCAAGGACCTTTGGGAGCTATTTACAGCTCAGATAAACACAAAAGCAACTCAGGAAGTAGATAAGAATGCAGTTATGTCACAATTGCAAACAATGCTTCGCTGTACAATGTATTTCATTAGGTTTGCTAACCTCAAAGAGACCTTTGCCACAATTCCTCTTGGCTTGCCCGTAGGACTGCAAAATGTTTTCAATGAATGTGCATTCGGGAATAATGAAAATTGATCATGCGGTGACATTATTGAAGCATTTATGTGTTGAGAATTTTTTTATGAATTTATATATAACCAAATAGAATATTTCTAGGAAATAAGACCACAGTGTGCCCTTGCAGAAAATAGTAATTGAAAACTAATAGAATAATGTATCTTAGTATCTTGATCCATGATAATTCCTGGCTTTGTGCCAGGGTTTCTTATTTGAGGCAATATAGAATGGTAAAATGCTCTGACTCCATGTTTTCTGCTAACTATGTCATTTCACATGACCTTGTGCTATCACTTAAATTGAACACCAGGAGAATTATCGTGAACAGATAAGTTTCTGACCAATGGAGCCCTCCTTTTGGTTTTTCTTTGAATTTATTTCACTTTTGCCTGTGTGTTATTGTTTTCCACCAAATACATGCAACTCAAAGTTCAGAGAACTCTCTTCAAATATTTTTTCTTCTCCCAGAGTAAGTTCATTGGCCTTGCTCATGTTTACCATCGCTGTCTGTTTTGGAAGTCACTCCACCGTGACACAGGTGAAACACCAGGGACCGCCTGGTGAAGGTTCAGAGTTCTCTAAATACAAAGTTTCCCAAACCCTAGGAAATAACAGATCTGAATGGCATCAGGGTGCAGTCCCTCTTTCTGGTTTCCTTTAAAATCAGCTCGTGATAGATAGACCCACATGTGCTAATTTTCTTGGCTGTGCTTACATTGGTAAAAATGGCATAAAAGAAAATGATGACTTTCTCACTATTTCCCCCCCACGCCCCCAGTGTTTGTGATTCTTGCATATATTGTATATGCCAAGTGGATAAAAGTACTCTGTATAGAAATAGAAGATTTTCCCCAGTTGTAAGATATTTTTCAATATCTTAGGATATCGAAAGAAACACAGGAAGATTGTTTGCTTATGATATTCCCCCTGGGGAATGACAGAAACATTAGGAAACCCAAAATTCACAGGTTGATACTAATATTGTAAAAGTTGAACTTCATTACAGTATGTTTACATTTTTACAATGTCTGCAGGAGGAAGGTAAATGCTGCTGGGAAGAAGGGGTAGGGAATAACAACAGAATGGGAGCTTTTTAAAAAAATATATTTTTATTGATTTTTTACAGAGAGGAAGGGAGAAGGATAGAGAGTTAGAAACATCGATGAGAAAGAAACATTGATCAGCTGCCTCCTGCACAACCCCCTACTGGAGATGTGCCCACAACCAAGGTACATGCCCTTGACCTGAATTGAACCTGAGATCCTTCAGGCTGCAAGTTGATGCTCTATCCACTGAGCCAAACTGTTTAGGGCAGAATGAGAGCTTTTTTATGTGCGTTATAAAAATGAAATAATTAGGCATGGCATGGCTTTTCTATTGTAGCCCTCTCATCCTGTATTTTTGCTGAATGAGAGTCAGAATAGACTACAAGCTAGGGCACTGTGTGTAATCAAGTGTGACACGTGGGACTCCATAAGAAGCCACTGTTTCTCTAACTTTAGCTAACCAGTGCACTTCCTGTAGCAAGCTTTGGATTAATGATCAGAGCCAAAGGGTCCGATTACCCTCGGCTTGTTGTAGAATCACCCTCCCTTTCTCTCTCTGCTGTAGAGCTGTCCTTGCTACACTTAGATCATTCCACATTGAAAAAACACACGCACTCTTTTGTGACAAATACAAGCAGAGAGCTCATGGGGCTAGCTACAACTATTTGAAGAAACTTTTACATCATTTTGCAATGAATGATTCCTAATTTGCTTGAGACATGTACATTTTACACGACTCAAGATGGTGTAGTTTCTCTGAAGTGTAGAAGAGAATGAGGAAGAAAATAATTTGAAGGTTTCACAGAAAGAAGAGATTGGGATTTTCACTCTGTGGTGGAGTCCTCTGGGATAAACACAGCCATTAACACCAGGCAGCTTAACCGAAAGCATTTTATATTTCCAGTTTCAGACACAACCTCAAAGCAAAGAGGAACCTCCCCAAGAACTTGATCAGATCAGATGCAAGCCTGGTAAGTCACTGCTTAACTTTGGAACTTACATCTGAAGAAAAACTCTAACAAAAATATATTTTAGGGAGAAATGTTTGGTCCTAAAAAAATACTGTTCTTTCTATAACTATGACCATGTCAAAATAAGAATTCTCATGTGGTAGAAGTGATTTGGGGTATTTTGTTGGGTTAAGAAAAATATTCTGGTTTTACCATGTCAGTCTACTCTAGCATAAAATCTAGATCCTCAGTGGAGGATCTAGACAGGTTGATAACCCGTGAATTATGCTTTTCTTTTCATATAGTCTAAAATATTGACTGCTTGGATATATAGAATTTTCATAAATATAAATGAGGGATGAGTTTATTGGAAAACTCAAGTCTATCCTGATTTAAGGAGATATAGCTCCATTTTAAAGAAAATATTGTTTTGTGACCTTTATTTAATATACAACTAAAGCATTGAATTGATGACAAATATATTATAAAGGAAACCTGTGAACAATAACAATATTAGAATAATATTTCATGTATTTACTGGACATTTAAACTTAAAAGCTAGACATTTAAACTTAAAAAAAGAGGTAGAAGAGACAACATTTTACTTTCTGCTTATCTATAGAAATTGCCTTTATTTTTGTAATCGAACCCACTAAGTTGGCCTTTATATGGTACTTTACCCTCATCATGCAAGTGGGGAAATACCCACATGTGAAATCATTGCAGTTTATTCAATGTCAGAGAGAAACTTGCTAAGCAGAAATACCAGACAACCAACTGCCATGCAAAGCAGTTCCTAACCACAGGAAATGTCAGAATTCCTTTAAAGACAAATGATGACTAAACAGAATGCATAGCTTATAAATAATAAGAAAATTGTGAGAAAGCATGCCACTTGTGTTATATGTTTCTGAGTAAATATTATAATTAATCAATAACAGTGATTATCATAGTGTTAGAAACTGTAAAAGTAGACTAAATTTCAGCCTAATTGCATAATCTCCATTAGATAAATGAACAGGAGATAAGCATAGGAGTGAGATTTCAGGGACAAGTGTTGGAGGAGGGGAGGACCATTCTGGGATATACTTTTGTGATATGAACTGAAAAGATAAGTTTCTCAGGAAGAATTCTTTCAGTCATAAGACATAACTCCCTACCCTCATCCCCACCCACAGCCCCATCCTGGGAATTTCACTTTCCAGAGATGAGGGAAGAAAACGAACCAATTTAGGCTTCAGTCACTTTTCTGGATGCTCTCTTTTTGTCTTTGAAAAGGAGGAAATGAAGTTTTCAGAAAGGGATCCTGACCAAGTTAGAGAAACCCAAAAGGGATCTATGGGATTCTAGATGGTTCATCCTTTGGTGGACCTAAAAATCCCTTACACTTTTATGTAGAATTGCTGTGCATGGAAAGAGAAAGAGAGAGGAAAAAAAGCTTCCTGCTCTTTGTAAACAGATACAGGTCAGCCAGTGAAATGTAAGAATGCTGTATAGTCAATGCCACTTAATGATGTTTTGGTTAATGATGGATCATATATAGATAGGATAGTGGTCCCCTAAGATTCTAATGGAGCTGAAAAATTCCTATTGCCTATGCCAGCATAGCCATCATAACATCCCAGTGCCACTCACTGCTCACGTCATATAAGAGTATAGCAATACAATTATGTACCATACTTTCTAATGACAATAAACAATATGCTACTGACTTATTTACTATACTTTCTCTTACTATTTTAGTGCGTATTCTTTCTACTTATACAAAAATGTTTTCTGTAAAACATTTCTGATGCCAGCAGCATCCTCATACATCTCATATTTATGTCTCTTGATTGCATAATTTCTCTGGTGTTTGATTTTATCTAGTGTTGTTTTCTAAAGTTAGTGTAGCCTATGTGTTTACAGAATCTACAGTAGTGAACAACAGTGCCGTAAGCCTTCATATACCTTCACCCCTCACTCAGTGACTCACCCAGAGCAACTGCCAATCTGCAAGTTCTATTCATAGTATATGCCCTATGGATATGGTGCAGCTTTTCTTATCTTTCATAATGTATTTTTACTGTACATTTTCCTTGTTTAGATATGTTGAAATACACAAAAACTTGTCTTTGTGTAACAATTGCATAGAGTATTTAGTACAATAACATGCTGTACAGGTTTGTAGCGTAGGAGCAATAGGCTGTGCCATATAGCCTAAGGGTGTAGTAGGCTCCACCATCTAGGTTTGTGTATGTGTACGTGCACTTTATGCTGTTCACACTATGATGAAAGCACCCAACAATGCACTTCTCAAAACAGGTCCCCATCATCCAATGGCATGTGACTTTAGTCTTGCCCACGCAGTCGTAGCGCCTTGGCCATGAGAGAAACTGAGGCTTACTGAGGTGGCTCTGAATTTGGTCCAGGAGGGGTGAGATCAAGACTCGCGTGGAGAATCAGAATACTACAGCATCATAGTCCTAGTAAGGAAGAGAGGTATGTGGACCTGAGAATCAAGGCAAGAGAAAAAGCAGGAAGCTAGAAGTAAAGCTGGTAATGAGTTGAAAGCAGAATAGGGCAGGCTGAAAGGAAGGAATCATGCTGAATGATTCTGAATTAATTCGGCTCACAAAGAGTGCACATCGATGTGCCGGCTGAGCTGGACATGGATGGCCACGTGGCCTAAAGGTGCTGCAACGGATCGGGCACACTGTTTTCCAAATACTGTGGCTAGGCCAACTCTGGCTAACGTCTTGTATTTTAGACTAAAGGTTACCTAAGACAGCTTCTGTAGCAAACCCAGTTTATTCCCAGAAGGTTGCAAACTCTCAGGTGGGTCCCATAGCTTTTCCAGGCCATCTTAGCCCTTGAGAACAAAGTGTGGTGGATTCCCACAACTGATTCATTAGTTACAAGAGCCTCAAGTCTATATTTAAATATCCAATCTGGTGAAATAATCAATTGTCAAGCCTCATTCAAAAGAGTGAGGCCCTGCTGATGCAGGGAAGCCTGCGATGGGGTGCTTCCTGTTTATAAGGGCCAGAATTTTGTTTCACTCTGGTGTGGTGGGACACACAGATGGAGAAATGACTGTGGTGAAGGGAGAAGAGTTTATTCAGTTTCCTAGAAGAGGTGTGGCTTGGCACACAGAGCCCAATGGGGCAGCACCAGGGTAGGTTCAAGGTAGAGGAAGGGAGGGAAAAATTAGTCAAGTGCCCTAGTTGTGGTTTCCATGGGAATGGGCAAGGCAGGTAAATTGATTTAGGATTGGTTTGAATAAGTTGAGCAGGCTCTGTCTCTAGTTTTCTGGTACTTGGTCCTGGGGTGATTAGGGGATGGGGGGAGAAGGAAGGGAGGATAGTAGATAATGGCTCAGGGGTGATTAGGGCAGAGGGGGATACAGGGCTTTGGATCGGTTGGTTTGCATATGAAAGGTACTCTCCCAGGCAAGTCTAGTTGTGGGTGGGCCCGTGTCTCCAGGGTCAGCAAGGTCTCAGATGTCAAAGCAGGAGGAATGCAGAAATAAAAAAGCATCCTTAATGCCATTCTGCCCTCTGTTCCCATCTCACTCTCCTGATTTCCGCCTGGACCACCACCTGTAGACAGCTAGTCTGACCTGCCCAGGAAGAGAGATAAGGTAGGTGGAAGCTCTTGAAATCCAGCTCCACACTAATATGTAGTGAGTGCTCTCTGAATGTGGGGGATTCCCACAGCTGATTCAGTTTTCTGGGGGATGGAGGGAGCGTTCATGAGCTTTTAAAGAACCCCTCTGGCTACCTCTGACTGGATTTCAGTGAGATGGAGCTTGACTTACCTGCCTGGTCATCAACTTATAATGCTCAGCCCCTTTGACCAAGGCTTGAGTTCAGTTTCATCTGCTGTGGTGAGGTAGGCTTACTTCCTCCCACCCCCCACCGTCATGGCCACCCCCTCAGAAGTCCTTGGGGAAACATCTCCTTTTGTAAATGACCCTGTCTTCCTCTCATCTCCAGGCTGCACCCCTGACCCAAGGGAGAAATGTGCACCTGTGTCCAGCAACTCATTGGTGGGGGGAGGTGTGCTCCTAATGCAGCTCTTTCTCAGATCCACCTAGCAGCACATTTCAGACCCCCTTTATGCATATGCCAAGCTCTCCACGTGGTTCTGCTGAGGCTCCTCTCCCACTTGGATTACGTTTGGGGAAAAGCCTCCTTGCCTCCTCCCTGGTGACAGGTGAGGATGCTGGAGAAGCACAGGATACCACAACTTGATGGGAAGAAATCTCTCTTCCTCTTCATATCCATTCTTTTTACAGCTTGAGTCGGATGATGGGCTAAGCTTTATAAAAGCAGTTTTCAGTTCCCTTGTATAGGTGGTCTTTGAAGTTTACATCCCTTGTATAGGTGGTCTTTGAAATTTGTCAGTACCTGGAACCTATTATTTTTCAGTCTTTGGGGAAAAACTGAAACAAAACAAGTCCCATTCCAATCTCCTGTTAAAATTATTAATAAAAACTACTAATGAGAAAGAGGAAGCACACATTGAATATGATGAAATATGCCGAGACTCCAAAAGCTTTCAGTAGAAAACCACATTAACCATTTAAAAACTTAGTCAAACATTGATTTTTTTTTTATGATCAAATTACAGCATCGGTGACACCTGTTTACTCAGTAATTTAATGCCATTTCTATGCTCATAAGTCAGTTCAGATATTTCTTTTGTATCAAAATTATAGAAACCAATATTTTTATTGTTGCTTATTACATTAGTAAAGACAAGAGTTTGGTGCTATTTTTTAAAGTGATAGAAGGAAGTTATTGGAAATTATATGCAGTGGCTATATTTTGGCCCTTGGCAATATCAAATGATGAAATTAGCATTTTAAAACTACCAAGTCCCTACTTCCTTAATTTTTTAATATTTATTTATTGTTGAAAATATTACATATGTCTCCTTCCTCTCCCTCCCTCCCCATTAACTTCGTCCAGCCTGCCCCCATCCCCCAGCCCTACCCCAGGCCTTCACCACCCTATTGTCTGTGTCCATGGGTTATGCATATATGTTTACAAAGTCTTTGGTCGATTAACTCCCACCACCCACCCTGCCCTGCCTTTCCTCCAAGATCTCGCACTCTGTTCCATGCTTCCATGTCTCTGGATCCACTTCCTTCATCAGTTTATTTTTTCCAACTTTAGATAAAAGAAAAAGTTTCTTTGATTGTCCATTTATGCTTAAAAGGGATATTTTAACTCAGAGAATACTTTCTATCAACTGGCTTCTTTAACATTTCCATTCAGAGCAAAGTTTGTAACTGCTGAAGATCTGAGGACAGTATTTCCAATTCTATTCCTAACATATGTTTGCTTTGGGGGGGCATTGTTCTTATTATTTATTATCCTGATTTGTGCTGGCCAAATTTTATTAAAACTTGACTTCATTCTGTGGAAACAAAAATCTCATACCAATGAAATAAATGTTGGCTACAAAATTCAGGAATTAGGTCTTACTGAGTGTAAGGCACTCAGATGACTAAATTACAGATGATATGTATGAAAATAACCAAATTACATTTCAGAATGAATTTCTAAAACTTGAGCTGGTTTTCATACACCATTCCTGACTTCCTTTTTAAGTTTAATATAGAACTGGAATTATCTTATGTCGTGAATAAGAATCAGTATCCATTTGAGTCATCTAGTGCTGCATAACAAATTACCCCAAAACTTAATGTAATGTCTTAAAATAATGTCTTATGCAGTATTTCTCATCATTTTTGTGGGTCAAGAATTTGGGAGTGGCTCATCAGAGTAGCTCTGGTTCATGGTGTTTAGTGTGGAGCAGTCTGATGGTGGCTGTGGTGGGATCAGTAGGGTGCTGGAGCATCTGGGGACTAGCCAGACCTCTCTCTCTGCAGGTGGTATCTCCTCATGACTAGTTTGTGCTCCCTTATAGCACAGCAGCCTTAGAGAGAGAGAGAGAGAGAGAGAGAGAGAGAGAGAGAGAGAGAGAGAAGAGTTATATTCTTTATAATGACCTTGCCTTGGAAGTCATTTGTGTCACTTCTGCCATATTCTGTTAATTGAGACAGTCATCAAGTCAAGTTCTAGGGAAGGAGACCTAGACTCTATCACTTGATGGGAAAATTGAAACATTCTCAAGAGAGCGTGTGGGGCTCTGGCCACTGTGGCTCTGTTGGTTGGAGTGTCATCCTATATACCCAAAGGTTGTGAGTCTGATTATCAGTCAGAGCACATATTTGGGTTGTAAGTTCCATCCCCACTCGGGGCACATGTGGGAGGCAAACAATCAGTGTTTACTACATC
Organism: Lasiurus cinereus; assembly: GCA_011751065.1. Lineage (NCBI taxonomy): Eukaryota > Metazoa > Chordata > Mammalia > Chiroptera > Vespertilionidae > Lasiurus > Lasiurus cinereus. The sequence goes on from JAAGEH010000050.1 coordinate 3,214,866, forward strand.
AATATTTCTGTTTATAAGCAGCTCCTCAAATAACATTCCTCTCAATCTAAAGACTTGAAAAGTAAACAGACAATCTATCTGGTCTCTACATATGCAACCTACAATAGTGGGACAGCATGGAATAACTGCTATAGAGGCTCCAATTCAAAAGGGGGGTTGGGTGGGGGAGAATAGGAAGAACACAGCAATTCTAAAAACTCATCAAGCACCTATTGCCAGGTTATTGATTAGGATTCAGGCCTTCTATTCTGGGAATGATTCTCTACAGTTCTTGATTCTCCCCTCTGAGCTCTTAATTTCTCACTTTGAATAAAATGTAGCCTATTCTCTTTATTGCCTATAGAAAGAAATTTGGGGGTCCAAAGTTCTTTTTATTTTATGTTTTTATCCTTTCCTGTCCCAGTTGATGCTTTTTCTACTAGTACAATTCTAAAAACCACGTGGCTCTCCTATAAATCATACTACAGTTTATTCAACAGAAAAATGGCAAAATATTTAAAAAGGAAATCACAAAAATGCAAATGGGTCTTAAACATGAAAAGAAGCTTCTCCAAGTTAGGGAAATGTCAATCAAAATTCCCTAAGAGAACACTAGGGGGCTTCTGGAGTGCTAGGAGTTTTCTCTTTCTTCATCAGTGTGCTGGTCACATGGGTACTTTCAGTTTATGAAAGTCACTATCTGTGTTATGATATATACACTCTCTCTATGTATATTATCTACAATAATAAAAGCCTGCCCTAAGCAGTTTGCTCAGTGGATAGAACATTGGCCTGCAGACTCAAGGGTCCCAGATTCAATTCTGGTTAAGGGCATGTACCTTGGTTATGGGCACATACCCAGTAGGGAGTGTGCAGGAAGCAGCTGATATATATTTTTCTCTCATTGATATTTCTAACTCGCTATCCCTCTCCCTTCCTCTCTGTAAAAAAATCCATAAAATATATTAAAATATATATATATATGTATGTATGTGTATGTATGTATGTGTATGTGTATGTATATATATATATATATAATATATATATATATATATATATTAAAAGCCTAAGCGACCATTGCAACACAACGGACAACCAAACAGACTGTGTGGGGCAACCAGGCCGGCAGGGGTGTTAGTGAGGGGCGACCAAATGACTGAACAGCAGTCTGTGTGGGCTGACCAGGCCCACGGGGGAGGGGGGGCAGTTGGGGATGACCAAGCTGGCAGAAAGGGCAGTAAGGGGTCACCAGGCTGGCAGGGGAGCAGTTAGGCATCAATCAGGCTGGCAGGGGAGTGGTTAGGGGATGATCAGGCTGGCACACAAAAGCGATTAGGGGCAATCAGGAAGGCAGACAGGTGAGTAGTTGAAAGCCGGCAGTCCTGTATTGCGAGAGGGATGTCCGACTGCCCATTCAGACATCCCTCGAGGGGTCCTAGATTGGAGAGGGTCAGGCTGGGCTGAGAAACCCCCCTCCCCCATGCACGAATTTTGTGCACCAGACCTCTGGTACTTACATAAGAAGTTAAAAAGCAAACTACACCAAGATCCCACATCTCATGTATCAGATAGGCAAACATCCCAAAGTTAGACAATATATTCTCTAGAAAAGGCAGTGGGAAACAGGCACTCTTATATAATGCTAGTCTGTATGCAAACTGATAAAACTTCCACAGAGGGGCATTTGTAATATCTAGCAAAATCTTTTTCTTTTTCATTAATGTATAAGGAGTTCTTTCCATTGTTCTCCTGTATACTTTTTCTCTGTTATAACTTTCCCAAAGTTTTTCTCTTCCTTTTTATAAGAAACTAGAGGTCTACTGCACAAAATTCATGTGGGGGCAGGGGGGGGGGGTGTCCTTCAGTCCAGCCTGCTCCCTCTCCAATCTGAAACCCCTTGAGGGATGTCTGACTGCCTGTTTAGGCCTGGTCCAGGTAGGATTGGGCCTAAACGGGCAGTTGGACATCCCTCTCACAATCCAGAACAGCTGGCTCCCAACTGCTCACCTTCCTGCCTTCCTGATTGCCTCTGACTGCTTCTGCCGGCCAGCCTGATCACCCCATAACCACTCCCATGCCAGCCTTATTGATGCCTAACTGCTCCCCTGCCAGTTTGTTTGCCCCTAACTGCCCTAGCCTTTGGGCCTGGTCACCCCTAAGTGCCCTCCCCTGCAGGCTTGATCACCTCCAACTGCCATCCCTTGCAGGCCTGGTCCCTCTCAACTGTCCTTCCCTGCTGTCCATCTTTTAGTGGCCATCTTGTGTCCACATGGAGTCAATCATCTTTGACTACATGGAGGCAGCCATCTTGTGTGTTGGGTGATGGTCAATCTTTTATTAGATAGGATAGGGGTCTGGTGCATGGGTGGGGGCCAGTTGGTTTGCCCTGAGGAGTGTCCCTGAGCAGAGTAGGTGTTCCCTTGGGGCGTGGGGTGGCCTGAGCAAGGGGCCTGTGGTGGTTTGCAGGCCAGCCATACCCCTGGAATCCCAAGAAGAGGCCCTGGTATCTGGGATTTATTTATCTTCTACAATTGAAACTTTGTAGCCTGGAGCAGAGCCAAGCTTTCTGCTCACTCTGTGGTGGCAACCATTGAAACTTTGTTGCCTTATACAGAGACCTGGGCCCGCCAGGGTTAGTGGAAAGCTTGGCTTCCTCCATCACCAGGGGTAACCCAAACCTCCCTCCTGCTCTCTCTGTGGCCATAGCCATCTTGGGTGGGTTAATTTGCATACTTACTCTGATTGGCTGGTGGGTGTGACTGGTGGGCATAGCTTGTGAGTGTAGTGGAGGTTGCATATCACTTTTTTATTAGATAGGATATTTGTTCCTATACTTCTTCTCTTTTCTTTTCCTTTTCTTTTCCTGATCCTCCCCCTTCTGTCTCCTTTCTCCGCTCTGCCTTTCTGAATATAATTCAGATTATTGCCTTTTTTAGATTAAGGTTTTGTTCACCTTTTCTTAACTAGAAAAGTGATTAAATTATTTAAAATTATTCTCTCAAAAATTGAATTGCCTTTAATTTACATGAAGTCTTTACTTATTTATTTTTTAAACACTGAATATGATCAGTAGACCTTCATTGGAAAAAAATATGTAATTCCCTACCATTAAAGTGACAGACCACATACTTGGATTTCTGTTTGGTTTCTTTCTATATATGCCCCTGGAAATAGTTTATAGTTTGAAACATATTCTTTTACACGATGCAATCCGCATTTGTGAAAGGTCATTTCTCACTCCGCACATCCTGAAGTCTATATAATCTAGCACAGTATGATAAAATGCTGCAATATTTTACAATTTTTGCAAAATTTCTTATTTTGCAGTAGTTACAAAAGAGCAGACTATGACTCACACAGTTTTCCTGGAGTCATACTTCAGGAAAATTCACGAATTATATGACCTCAACAGCATTTTGTTGGATGTAGCATCAGAAGAAGCTGATAATTTAGAGTTTGAGAGATCTGTTTAGGGAATGATTGCAACATAAATTTCCTCTATAGTTTACATCTTGGGTTTAGCCTTGTAGTTTGTACATGTATGTCTAAAGTTTTAATAGGGAATTTTTGGTTAACCACAATTCCTGCTCACTTTTAAACAGAGAGTTTAATATCTTCAAAAATTTGACTTTCAAGTGATGTCTTAAAAAAAACACACACACACACCACACAAAACCTTATTGATTTCTTAGGCAGAAAATACAGGCCAACTATCAGAATAGATAATATTTTCTTAATCCTGAAATGATAATGGCAGCTAACATTTTTAAAAAATTTCTTTACTTATAGGCACTTTAAGTGTTTTACATTATGTAATTAATTTACATTAATCATAATTTTTAACAACCTAATGAAGTAGGAACTTTAATAATTAGAGATAAATGTAAAATTGCCTCAATACATAAATAAATTTAGAGATAAGTAAAAATTTCCAGCCAGTATTGCTCAGTGGTTGAGTGTCAACCTATGAACCAGGAGGTCATGGTTAGATTCCTGGTCAGGGCACATGCCTGTGTTGCAGGTTCAGTTCCCAGTAGGGGACATGCAGGAGGCAGCTGATCAATTATTCTCTCTCATCATTGATGTTTCTGAATTAAACTAGAATTTTCCCTCTCCCTTCCTTTCTGAAATCAATAAAAAGATATTTTAAAAAATAAATTTGCCTTAATATACTCATGTGTAAAATGGGTATATTCAACAAATATGATGGTGGGAAATAATGGAAGATGTAATAAAATGGTTTAAATTATATTTTTCTAAACAGATATTTTAAGAAAATACTGAATAGCTTGGCTAAAAATACTTTTTGGGGTGTGATTTGATCTTAAAATGTTTAGAAAAAAAGGTTTAACCCACTAGCAAATCTCTTAATCGCTTCCATGTTAAGTTTTAGGTAATTTCTGATCTTAAGAAAAGGCTCAGTGAGTCTTGAATTCAGAAGTATTAAACTTGAATTCCAGTACTATATTCATTACCAAAATATTCGTGTTTGTTTCTTTAAATCTTGCTCTGTGTCAGCTTATGTTAGTTATGCGAGCTAGCAAATGTATTTTCTCTCTTAATATCGTTTTAGAAAAGAATAATTGGATGAATTAAGACTAAGTGTATTACTTCTTCATTAGCAAGTAGACACAGCTCACCTCTGTATCCAGACTTCAAAACACCATTCTTTACCTGGTGGCAGCTTATCTAGTGGAAACATAACTAGTGTTCTAGGCTAGTACTTGTCTACTCAAACGTTTTGTGTAGCACACATGTTAGGTTTAATATTTTGTAAAGGCTTAATATACATATTAGCTTAGTGTCTATATAGTAAGCTGAACATTTTCCCATCTATATAAATAAAACCCTGATATGCAAATAGACTGAATGGCAGAACACCCACACAACTGGTTGTTATGACATGCACTGACCCCCAGAGAGTGTGCGCGGAACATGGCAGGTCTCAGCAGCAGGTGGCAAGAGCAGAACATGGTGGGCATCGACCATGGAGAAATGGTAGAGCAGGTGAACGGGGGTGCCAGACCAAGGTGGGGTGCCAGAGCTTCTGGTGGTTACTGAAAATTCTTTGCTCCTGTGCACCACAGTCCTGCTGGGTGCTCGCACTGCTGCTGGTGCCAGCCCCGCTTGCACCCGCTGCCAGCACCTGGTGCCAGTCCTGATTGCTTGGTGCCATCAGTGGGTGTGAGTGGCAGCTGCCTGCCCCAATTGCCCCTGAGGGCTTTTCCACCTTCCCCTGCTCCTGAGAGGCAACCAGGGTAGCAGTCGCTGCTTGCACCCTCTGACGGTGCTGTCAGCAGGTGTGAGTGGGGCTGCTGGCAGACAGGGAACTGGGGGGCATGGTGTGAAGGGCCGGGCGGGGGCATGGAGGATAGGCCGAGACCCACAGCAGCCTCGCAGCCCACAGTTCCTTTCAAGGTGCACGAATTTGTGCACCGAGCCCCTAGTTTCTAATAAAACCCTCGCTTCTTAGAGTATACTGTTTTCTGAGCAATGTACAAAGCAGTGTCTACTACCTGGTGTTCTGCTGAGACTTATTTCTTTTGGCTTCAAGCTGAATTTGGCATCGTGTTCCTCTTGCCTTGGCAGAAGCTGGAAATTAGAACCTCAAAGGGATATAAATGCAGCAGTTGGGGTTGCACTCTGCTTCCCTGTTTTGAACCAACCACAGAGGCCAGGGACACCTGAAGTGAGCTTATGGCAAGGTTTCAGCTTATGGCTGAAAGACTCCGAGAGTGAAGGCAACCATCACCTTGTCTTGGGTTAATGTTATTTTTGTCCCCTGGGAGAGCCATTGAAAAAAGCGTGTTCCGTTCAGGTCTGAGGTCCCAGTCAACTGGCACCACTCTTTCAGAAAAAAGTGGTGCCAATCAATGTTACTTCTACTCCTGCCTTCTCATCACTGTGAGCCCCACTTTTCTCATTTTAGTGTCATTTTACCAGAAAAAAAATGTAGTGATTGGAGGAAGAAGCTTTAAATAAATGTTTCCTTTTCCTTTTCCAAGCTTAGAGATGAGTGTCTACATCTATCTACATAAACTCAACTTGCTCCTACTCCCATCTCTCAGCAGAGAGCCCGGCTTCCAAGGTTATTCAGAAAAGAAACTAGGAGACATTTTCATGCCTCAGTTTCCCTATTGTCCTCTTCCAAAGTTACTCATCTTATGCTCTCTCCTATCTTAGAGAGAAAAAAAAGTCCTTCATTACTTTCTAAAACTAATGTTTTCATTTTTTGTTAATGATCTTCCTATTTTCCACCATCTCTGGGGATTTATTTAATTAGCTTTCCTACTCTATTTCTCTCTTCTATTTATTTCTTTGTCTTTGCTTATAAATGTGTCAAGTGTTTTCCTTCCCTAATGTCACACTGTTCCACCCAGTTACTTCTCTTTCCTTCTCCTTTGTCCCACTGCCAAACTTCTTGGTAATGTTTTCTACAATCACTGGTTTCTCTTCTCCCATGTACTTCTCAATCCCTTGAAACCTGGCTCCTGTCCTCACCACTGAACTGAAATCGACATAGCAAAGGTCATCTATGACCTCAAATCCAGTATCCTTTTGAGTGGTATTATTTTATTTTATTTTTTCCATCACCATTTACCCTCTTTATGCCCTCTTCCACCTCCACCCCCCACCCTTGCAATCACCACACTGTTGTCCATGTCCATGAGCTCTATCTATCATCTATCTATCTATCTATCTATCTATCTATCTATCTATCATCTACTATCTATCATCTACTATCTATCATCTATCATCTATCTATCTATCTATCTATCTATCTATCTATCTATCTATCTATCTTCTTTTTGCTCAATTCCTCCCTGCAGCACCCTGAGTGGTCATCTTACTGGACCTCACTGCAACCTCCCTTCTGAAAACTCCTCCCTTGGGTCTCTGAAGCTACTCTCCACCTAATTTCCTCCCTCTCCACCTAATTTCACCACCCTTAAATGTCACCTATAATTCTTTCCTGGCTTCATTGTTAACTGGGGCTGAGGAGATGGACTTGGCAGTGGCTCCTATTGTGTTCTCTCTAGTGACACTTCTAGGCATGGATCCTCCCATGGTTTCCATTTTCACTTTTTCCCGAGGGTATTCTAGAAATTAGAATACAGAAGCTGACGTTTTTGTTTCCCTTGATGCCTGGCCCTAATAAAGGAAGGAAGTGACTTTTGGTGACAAAGACCTTGGTCGTTCTCTTTGTCATGTGCTGGCTATTGAGAAGGATCAGAACAAAAGAGGGTTTTATGAGGATATGTAAAACCTTGGAGCAATTCTTGCCTGTGGGCCCTTTTGATGAACTCAGAATGTGTATTGGCACGACATTTTGCTACATTCAGTCTATGAGCCCTGTGAGTCCCGATTCTCAGTAGATATGGCTGCACATTCCATTCCAAGAGAAGAGTCATTGCAAAAAAATATTTTTTAGGCACAAGTCCTGTATGTTTTACTTAGAAAACAGCAGTTCTTATTACAAGCTACCTAATACCTCTTTACTACAGCATTGAGAAACATCCAGGGACTCACCCCTTGGAGCCTTCCTGTAGTTTTTGGGTATCTTCCCTTAAAGGCTTCTCCAAAGCTGAGTCATTCACTTATGCTTCAGATTCATGTGTAAAGACTGCAGTTACTTGCCTACTTCTCATTTTAAGTTGTCCTTCCTATTCCACTTTGTTTGTTCTTTTCTGCCCTTCCTTCCTTTTTGCTCATGGGACGATTTTGCTGGAAACCATGAATAACCCCGGAAAAATTGCACTTTCAAGTTTTCTTCTAAGGAACAGAAGGCACAGATGACAGAAGTTATGCAAATGCTAAACTGAAAGGGGGACGGAAATTCTTGAAAAGTAGCAAGGAAGCCTAAAATAATATGTAAGACTTGTGTACATCTCATGACCCTGAGGGAGGACAGCAGAGAACCTGTCCCAGAAGCTCCAGGAGCTCCAAAGGCCCTTCCTGCCCCCGTGGTGTCAGGAAAGAAAGAAACCTAATCACCCAGAGAGGAAGCTGAGTTTTAGACTCAAAATTCATTTCACATTGCATTCTTTCATGCCTTAGTAAAGTTGACTTCCAACACTTACAAGCCCTATTTGGATTTTTTTTTTTTCTGGAGGAAGTAAAGATACTGATCTTATCAGGCTCAAATGATCCCTTAGTTTTCCTTTTTGTAGATTTAATTTTTAGAGGAATGTGAACACTCTTAATACTTTCCCAAGAAGCATTTATTTAGTCCCTCCTTTAGGCTGCAAAGATTTATGAGAAGACCCTTCTTTTTTACTCTATTTCCTACTTTTGTATATTCTAGATAGCTTCAAGGTTTTACAGAGGGATAAAACAGTTTTAATTTAAAATGGAAGTGATTTGGGAGGGAAGGAGTTGATCATGCTAATAATATTACATATTGTTTGTCCTTTCTTTCAGTCTCCCAACTATGTATTTCCATCCACTTCCATCCAAACAAAGAGTGGTTTATGCCTTGGTGTTTAGTTTTGCATCACAGTTCTTTTTCAAGTCGGATTGCTGGCTAATTACTCTGGGAGTGTAAATTGCAGGAGCTAATCAGATGCCACCCAGAACCTGACACTATGCAGCATCATCCATCCTTTAGAATAATCTGCAACGTCAGCTGCACAGTTCTTTTCGTGATCTAATGTTTCTTCCAAGGTTGAATGGCAAACAGCAAGGAAGCTATCCTTTCAGAACTCCCTTTTCTGTGGAGTTAGTCTAGGATTTATGTTTTAGATATCAGAGAACATAGCTATTTCACAATTATCCGTCTTGCTCAATAGCAGATGTGAGGACAGACCAAGAAATGTGCTCTTCAGTAATTTCTTTTTGCCTCCTTTATAATAATGGATCCCTGTAATCAGTTAAGAACTTTGTCTCGCTGCCCTAACCGGTTTGGCTCAGTGGATAGAGGGTCAGCCTGCAGACTGAAGGGTCCCAGGTTTGATTCTGGTCAAGGGTGTGTATCTTGGTTGTGGGCACATCCCCAGTAGGGTGTGTGGAGGAGGCAGCTGATAGATGTTTCTCTCTCATTGATGTTTCTGGCTCTCTATCCTTCTCTGTAAAAAAATCAATAAAACATATTTAAAAGAAAGGAATAAAAGAACATTGCCTCGCATCAGAATCGGCGGGGGGTGGGGGGGTTGTTACATACAAATTGCTGAGGAGTTTTAGATTCAGTGGCTCCAGGGAAGCCTGAGAACTTGCATTCCCAGCACGTTCCTAGGTGAGGCAGATGCTGCCAGCACAGAGACTGCACTTTGAGAACTGCTGCTTCGTTTATAATATTCCAGCGTGGTCATTATACCGCAGTATAATGGAAGAGAAACTGGGAAATTAAGGTGGGAATTTTTGAAGAACACATTGACAAAAAATTATATATTTAAAAACCTACTGTCTCCTGTGACCTCCAAAGTGTAACACAATGCATAAAATTACCTGAGTTGAAGAAGCCAGATCATCTTTTTTCCCAGTGAAGTTCTGCTAGGGTTTGCCTCTCTGTGATTTTGCTTTTGCAAATGGACTATGAGATTTGGTATCAGATGGATATTGTTGAGGCGGGATCCATTTATATGCAGAACCTATCCAATCAGCAGTCCAGTTGCATCGTTAATCAGTTGGTCTATTTGACATCACAATACTTAGTTATCTATCATCCACCCAGCTGACAGGATTGAATCCTGCTCCTATAGCCAGCTCATAGGTCACTCAAGGACTTTCTCTGGAAAGTTTACTTTGGAATTCAAACACAGAGTCCCTGTGTCATTATTCAAAGAAATGATACAAGAATACCTCAGAACATGTTCTTCATGGTTTGGACTCACTTACTTACTTACTTACTTACTTACTTTATTTATTTATTTATTTATTTATTTATTTATTTATTTATTTATTTATATTGATTACAGAAAGTAAGGGAGAGGGTGAGAGAGATGGAAACATCAATGATGAGAGAGAATCATTGCTCAGCTGCCTCCTGCATGCTCTCTGCTGGGGCTCGAGCCTGCAACGTAGGCATGTGCCCTGACCTGGAATGGAACTGTGACCTTCTGACATGAATGGCAATGCTCAGCCACTGAGCCATACCTAATGAACTCACTCTATTTATTTTTTTAAGCTTGAGGTGTTAATTGCTTTTGAAGCACCTATAGAGCACTAGTCTTCTCTCTTATATTCTCCTCATGATATTTCAACTTTTTAAAAAGCTCTTATGTCCAAAGAGATAAGAGGTCAAGATGCTGTCTCAAGCTCAAGCTCAAACACTGTAAAAAGTGAGCAAAGACAGTGCCTTCATACTTGTGCTAGGTGTGGCTATGGATATCCAGCCCCCAGAGCCTCACAGACTCATGCTGAGGGTGGGGTGAGGGTCTGGGGTGGGGGGGCCTGGCCCATGGGGATTGTGCCTTATGGGACTGGCACTTGCTGTGCAGGGGCTGGTGAAGAAAACTGAAACTGGTTGAACCTTAAACACACACAGCAGCAGAAGTGCCTAAATATTTTTCTGTTTTAGCATTTGATGTCCTGAGTCTAATAGAACTGTGCGATTCCTATTGGTTAGACCTGGGTCTATGTTAACAAAGTAATCTCAGAGAAAAGTCGAGGCAACAAATCAACACTCTTACATGGGGTTATGTTGTCAAGCCGGTTCTTTCCTTGACCCACCTCATCTGATTGCTTCCTTTCACTTTTCAAGTGGGAATTGAAAGCAAGGTAACGATTGCCACCAGGAAAAGACAGAGTTCGAGCCTTTGTTTCTTTCCTTCTCCTCACTTTTGGCCTCTGGTTCTACTTCCTAATTCCCCCTTTCAACACCACCTTTCTCTTCTAATACAAAATCACTGTAAAGTCATGTACTGATTATTCAAACTGCACAGGAGAAACAAGCCCTTTATTTTTATTGCTATGACTAGAATAGATCTATTTGCAATGATGTTTGCCAGGTTATCCAGTCTTACTCCTTTTCAACCCCCAACCCCCAAATTTTTTCTTTATTGTTATTTTTTTCTCAGTCTCACACTGAAGTCGCCTCTGGTTTTCCAACAAATTTTCTGCTGATTTTCATAGCCCGATGCCAGTGGGGCCCTCTTACTGGCTCTGGTTCTCTGGGGTTTGGAGCCTGGTGTTGGGCTCAGACCCATAGCTCCTCAGACACATAGCTCCTCAGAAGGGACCTTTGTAGCTGAAATATCCCTCCCAATTTTCCACCATAGCATGCGGGTACAGGGCCCGCCCTTTCTATGTCACTGCCCTTCCTACTAGTCAATGCGGCTTATGTACATCTTGGATTTATAACATCTCAGCCGTCAGTTGGTAATTCAGGTTGATTGTTTTGGTTTGGTCCTGGGAGGAGATGTGTGTAACTTCCACCTATTCTGCCATCGTCTTGCTATACTTAGGCACCAATGTATTAATTGCCTGCCGTCTGTCCTACAAGTTTAATGATGCAAAAAGTGAATGATTGTGAGTGTATTTTTATGATTATTCTCAAACAATGACTTATTTAGTAATACTGTAACAAAATTTCTTACACTTGACCAAGGCTAATTTTTCTTTGCAATCTGCCAGGGCTATAGTTTTACAGTCATTTAAAGACAATGTCCTTTGAGGGTGCTAAGACTAAATGCCAGTAAACAAATCAGCTTAAAAGCAAATAACACGGATTCACTCTACTAATCAGTTATTATTGAGGAGTTAATAGCCACCTTACTCAAATATTTGTGCCTGAGGTTAAAAAGGTAAGGCAAGAAATTCTCTTCTTCTTAAGCATTCCTATTTGGAACCACATAAACATCTCATCACAGGTTCAACTTGTCTCCACATAATTTACGACCTTGTTCTGGCTTAATATCATGCCTCAATAGTGACTTTGAAGAAGTAATTGTTCAGGAAGGAGGCCAGCAATGACGTCCTATCCTGTTTGATAATGAAGCTGAGCAAACCCAGAGGAACAGAATGTCCCTCTTGAGACTCATGGTAGAGCTGTGTGGGGTCCCCTCGGGGACTATTTAGGTCCATGTCACACACTCCCCACTTTGGCCATTACTTACACTTTTGTGGAAAAGGGGCTCTGATTTAGGCAGAGAGATTCAGACCAAGACTCTCTGGGAAAAGATCTCATAAATCTTGAGTTTCCCAAAGGTGAGGGAGGGCAATGTCAGAATAGGCTGGGGTTCTAAAGAAGAAATATTTTGAGAATTGGCTTCAGGTGAGGACGCAGGGACCTGCTGGCTTAATGTGGAAGATGTTACCTGTCATGCCAGCCTTTTTAATGGGACTTGTGATAGTTATAGCTCTGACTGTGACTTATTAGAATGAGGTAGAATGGTGGTAATGCATATGTATTGGCACATGTTTTCCAATAGAAAGGAAAATAAGATCAGCATGAGATCTTGAGTACTTTTTCTTGGAGAGATAGGGAAATTTAAAAACACTCAACAGCTAATTATTAATTGATTTAAATGTAACTTTTCTTTTTAAAAATATATTTCTTTATTGATTTTAGAGAGGAAGGGAGAAGGAGAGAGAGATAGAAACATCAATGATGAGAGAGAATCATTGATTGGCTGCCTCCTGCATGTCCCCCACTGGGGATCGAGCCCACAATCCAGGCATGTGCCCTTAGCTGATGCTCTATCCACTGAGCCAAGCCGGCTCGGGCTAAATGTAACTTTTCAATCCAGATAAAATTCTGGTGTTCCCTAGTTTGATGGCCACTCTGAAAAGAAAAATGAAAAGGTCTCTTATTTGTTTTCTGGTCTCTGGCGTAGGAAGAGACTGTGGGATAGACCAATGGTATGGGAGCAGGAAAGAGATGAGAAAAGCTTAATCCTTTGAAACATTTTCATTCTAATTTTATTTACTGAAGATGCAGATTATGATGCTGAGAAATACTGAGAGAGGAAAGGAAAGCATGTTTTATATACTCATTATTAGAGAATGCCACAGGCGCAGGAGATATGATGCCTGTCTTGCAAAGGAATGCAACAGAGGATATAGAGTCTAGGGTGAGGCAAGGGAGGCATTCATCTTGGGTACAGACTTCAAGGGGGTACAAGAAACCTGAGTTGCCAAAACCGGTTTGGCTCAGTGGATAGAGCGTCGGCCTGTGGACTGAAGGGTCCTAGGTTCAATTCCGGTCAAGGGCGTGTACCTTGGCTGCGGGCACATCCCCAGTGGGGGTGTGCAGGAGGCAGCTGATGGATGTTTCTCTCTATCTCTCCCACTTCCTCTCTGTAAAAAAAATCAATTAAAAAATATACCTTTAAAAACAAAAAGAAATAAAGAAAAAAACCTGAGTCATCAATGTGCTTATTTTGATGACTCCAGTTTTTGACACCCCCTTAAATTTTGTGACCTAGTCGGGTGCCTCACTCCCCTTGTCCTAGTCCCATTGGTGGGCTCTCTAAAGAACTGGATTAAATTGTTGTGACAGGTTTATAGAAAGCAGAGGTCAAGGAAGCTGTCTTAGTTGGTTTTTTATTTATAATGGGGACATCTGGGATAAAATTATGTCAAGTAGACATGACTCAATGGACTCTTTGAAAATGTAATGCAGAAATCCCATACTTTCAGAAATGTAGTTAGAACATGTAAGCTTTAACTTCGATATGTGCAGTAGATTGAATGGTGGCCCTCAAAAAGATCTGTCCATGTCCTAATTCCTGGAGCCTGTGACTGTGACCTTATTTGAAAAAACAACAACAACAAACAAACAAACAAACAAACAAAAAAAGTCTTTGTAGTTGTAATTAAGGTAAGGATTTTGAGATAAAGAGATCATCTTGAATTATCCTGGGGGGACCTAAATCCAAAGACAAGTGTCCTTAGAAAGGTAAAACAGAGGCAGATTTCACAGACACAAGAGGAGAAGGCTCTGAGAAGAAGAGGCAGAGATTGGAGTGATGTGGCTCTAGGCCAGGGAACACCAAGGAACGGCAACAGCCAACAGAAGCTGGGAGGTTTTCCCCAAGAGCCTTAGAAGGAGTACAGATTGACTTGCCCCTTGATTTTGGACTTATAGCCTTTGAACTGTGAGCAAATACATTTCTTCTGTGTTAAGCCACCCAGTTTGTGATAATTTGTCACAGCAGCTACAGGGAACTAATTCAATGTTGGCAATGAACTGACAAATAATAGCGCAGATATTGAGATTTTAATGTTACTAAGGGGGCTACTTGAGAAGTCTTATCCTCTATATACTAAAAAGTCTTGAAGTTTAAACTGAGAATGGAACTTAAGTAAGGTGATCAGATAATTTATTGATCAAATCAGAACACGTTTTGGGAAAGGAAGGCATAACTACCAGTGGTTACACCTGGACAACTGGCCTAAATCCTGAACCAACTGACCTGTGTGATTATGGCTTAAGCTATTAACTTCCTGCAAATTAGTGGTCACCGGTGAGTCGTTATTGGAGCATTACAGAGGTTCAAGGAATTTGGGTGTATGATGTAGACACTGCAGGACATTTTGTTAAGTAGATCAATTAGAGAAATGAGTACTGTGTGGCCTTTGAAGCAGGGATTTTATGTTTCAGAAATCACCAAGCAGACGTTTATAAAAAGCAGGGGCTCTGACTGCTGCGGAAAGCTGGCGGAGCAGCCGTGCCTGCTCGGAACTTTGGCAGGCACTGCAGAGTTCCCGGGCCAGCTCCCCGGTTTCTTCAAAGGTGGCATAACCGATACATTTGTGTGTGTTTATCATTAGCTGCAGCATTGGCCTTTCTGTCTAAGTCTCATGGTGTTTTAATTACTACATAGCCACAGGAGCTTCTGCATGGGGGCAAGAAAAGTAGAACCAAAAAATATATTTTCTAATAACGAGGTGCACACCAGATCCCTGTGTCAATCCATTTAGTAGGAAAGAATTATAACTTTTTAATCATGCAATACTACATAATTTGGCTGGGACATCGTTAAGTGGGACAATTAGTTTTATGTTTCGGTTTAGAAATCAGAGTTCATCATGACAACATGGCACTTAAAAGTTTTTATTTATATTTCTCCGGTTTTAACTGTGCTAGATATGCTATAGCAATGTTTTGTAATATTTCTAAGGTATATCAATGAGGAATATCTAAGACTCAGCAAGTCAATTAAAAAAATATTTCTGTGTGCCAACCACTGCTGAGCACTCTGTTTAAGTGCTGGGGATACGAAGATGTGAGCACGTTCTGCATCCGTCCCACTCTCTGCCCTCTCCTCCCTGCTCTGTGCCCCGGGAGTCTGCCCTCCACCCACGGCTTCCTTGCCTTCCCGCTTCTGGTTAGGGTCAGCTGCACTTGCTCAGCCTGCCAGCATTTCTGTTCCTGTGGCTTTCTCTGATTTCAGAAGGGTGTCAGTCATTGGTCAGGTCAGAGGTGGTAGGGAGGTGTTGCTGGTGGGGGAATGAGAGAAGGAGAGGGAGGATCCTCTAGGATTTCATTCATTTTCCTAAATCCTGCTCACATCTTTGTAAATAGTTCCTTTCTTACTAATTTGAGGGGCCGAGACCCTAATACATGAATAGACTCACCATCAAGGCACTCACATTTCAGCTGGAAAGACACATACATACACAGCTGACTGTAACATAAAGGCCTGTGCAGGGGGATGCTGGAGCACTGAGGAAAGAATGATGACATCTTCCCTGGAAAGGCCCAGGGACAGGGACAGTGACACGGACAGGGTAGTCTTTACCCAGAGGGAGCTTTGGGCTGCTGCGGATTCGGAAGTGCAGGATTTCCTTGCATCTTTAGAGACCTCAAGACCTCAGAGACCTTGGACTGTTTAGTTGAAGATGGTGGCATAGGCTCAGGAAGAAAGAGGACTCTCTTAAGACCCTTATAACTTGAGTATAACTTTATGTGGTGAAATGAGCAATGAACCCAAGTCAGAAAACCATTTTAGTCTTAATTTCTAAAACTGTCCCTAACTAACTGTGTGGACATAGGCAAATTTCCTAACCTCTCTCAGTCTCAGCTGCCTCCTCTACCTAGTAGAGAGAATAATCCCTACCCTTACTCGTGGAGGATTTCTGAGAGGCTGAAAATGAAACAGTGTTTGTAAGAAATGTTAGAGGACCACAGCACTCTACCCATGCGGAGCATGTAGGTATAGTTACATATGGAATGAGGTTAGTCATGGGTTGATCATAACTGAAGCTAGATGGTAGGTACATGGGACTTCATTACACTGTTTGCTCGACTTGGATATGTGTTTATGTGAGCACACAAAATGTTTTATTTTGAAATTCACAGAAAATTTGCAAAGAAAATTCCTATACACCCTTTACTCAAATCCCTCAATTGTTGAAAACACCCCTCTGCCTTGTGCTTTTCTATATATGTACATATGTGGATGCATTTGTGTGTGTGTATATTGTCTCTCTACTGAACAATTGAGAATGTTGCAGACATGATGTCCTTTACCTCTCTGAGTAGATATTTCTTACAAACAAATTCATTCTCTTACATACCTATCGTACAATGATCAAATTCAGGAAATGAGCACTATACAGTACTGTTCTCTCATCTACATATCCCACTCAAATGTCACTCAATGTTCACTAATATCCTTTATTCCTAAAGAAGAGTAATTTTCTTTCTGCTCCAGAATCCAATCCAGATTGCAATGAGTTGTTGTTTGATCTCTTTAGTCTCCTTAAAACTGGAGCAGTTCCTAAGTCTTTCCTCATCTTTCATGACCTCACCTTCAAAAAACACACAGGCCATTTATTTTGTAAAAATGTCCCTCAATTTAAGTTTGTCCAATGTTTCCTTATGATTACATTCAGATTATACAGTTTTGGCAGGAATATCATAGAAGTTGTGTTCTCAGTGTATCATATCATGAGTCACACCATGTATGTTTGTCCCATTATTGGTGATTAACTTAACTTGGTTAAGGTTATTTGTGCCAGAAATGGAACATTTACTCTTTGTCATTAATACATATCTTACTTTCATATATCTTTTACATTTTTATAATAAAAACGAGAAAGACAGGGGACTCAAGCATTGAGTTTTAGGTAAGATAAATTTGGGATATCATATAGGCAGGCACATATATGAAGCTCAGAGAGGTGTTCTGAGATAGTGAGAGTTGCACAATAAAGTAGTAGGTAAGCAAGTCAAAAGCCTTTGTAGAAATCTCTTATAAAATTTGGTGTGAGAAAGAGCAAAGCAATAAGTTTGGTAGCTGACAGAGAATATCAGGTCAAGAAAGGATATTTTTTAATGTTGGGGAATATAAGAACAATATTACATGCTGGTGGGCATGATTGCAGCCATAAGGGGTTAACAGAAGCTGGCAAGTCTCTGAGGAGCACTGTATTCTAGTCAGGAAGTGTGGGTCCTAGCTCTGCCCCTCACTAACTGTGGAACTTTGCAAAGTAAATCAAACTCTTTGTACCTCAGCTAACTCATCTGAAAAACAGGATTGCTATGAAGATTAAGTGAGATGATATTTATAAACAACATAGTACAGTGCCTGCCCAAGTAAATGCCATGTATGTGTAAAGTTGTATATGATGTTAAACTCAGTGTCATTTAATATCATAGAATTGTTCTGTCTCCGTATTCTGGGAACATTTACTTAGATCTTCCTTCTCTTTTATTATATCTGATTTATCATTTAATCCATATTTTGAGTTCTTACCTTTAGTAACTATAAATTTCATTTTTAGTTCTATTTAGCGTCTCCTTTTTTAAAGATAGTGTCCTAATCTTTCATATGGTTTCCATTGTGGCTTTTAACTTTTTAATTATTTAAATATAGTTATTATATACACTCTTTCTAATATTTCAATTTGGTGGAGAGCAGATATTCTCCTGTATATTTATATCTGCTGACTTTCCATTACGGTGACTCATTTTCTTTTGTGGTTTGTAAATTTTTACCGTGAGCTCATCTTCAACTGAAGTTGTTTGCTTCTGTGGGTGTCCCATGAGCGTTGGGAGGGAAGTGTCCCTACAGACTTCTTTTGCCAAGTGTTTGATGGGTTCTTCTGGCCTGGAAACCATTTTTGCATTAAGTGTGCAATTTATGATCCCATAAATTGAGACTGGATACTTACATTTGGCTCATGATTGGGATTTCATTTCTCAAAGGAGGATTTTCCCCCCATTTATTTGATTTTTATTTTAAAATCAGAACCCTTTCCAGAAAGAAACTAGTAGTAGAGTTTTTCTAGAACTTCTTTCCAGGGACTTAGCTGTATAAGCATTTCCCAGTTTCAGCTCCCTCCTTCGCAGGGCCTAAGACCTTATCAAAAGACTCTTCTTGGAGTATGAAAACCTCACCCTCATCCACCTTCAGGTTGGATGTCTCTCTAGGCCACCAAGGGAAGCCTGTAAGCCTACCACTTCTTAGTTTATGATTTTGTAGAAGGGATGGAGTCTTTTATTTCAAATGACCACGTTGCTGGAACCAGGGCTTTGCCACTTAATATAGATAGAGATCTAGCATGGAGATTTCCTGAAGAATATGCAAGCCATCCTTTTATCCAGGTCCTCTGACCTCCACTCCTGCGTTACTCCAGATCAAGAGCTGTCTACCAGCAATGTATCTCATCAGGCCCCTCGTAGAATTGCTTTTCCTGGATTGTAGTTTTGCATGATAGCTTCAGCTTATATAGTAGTTTTTATAAGAAACAGCTTTGTGGACCCCTTACTGCCTTTACTGTAAAAATTGTGTTGAAGACCACATTGTGCCTTTCTGTCAGTACCACACCTGAATAATTGGGTTGTTTTTCTTTTATGGAAACTCTGAATTGACTAACTACTATTTTTCCTCTTTGAATAGACTGTTAGAAAGCTTAGAGCCAAGTTTGTGGCCAACTTCTAATAACAGTGTAAGATTCTTGGCATGCATTATTAGATTCTAACCTCACTCTTGACTTCATCTTATTTTATTATGCCTATTTTCTCTTTTAGTCTCATATGTTTAACATGTCCTTTCTCTTGCTATATTTATTGATCTCTGTAACTTAGTTTGCATCTTTTACAGGGTGGGGTGCATGATGTGTCTATGACTGAATAACATTAATGTGCAAGGTACTGAATTAGTTGAATGACACAATAAATTGACTTCTATGAGTTTCTTTGGGTACAGAAAATAATTTATAATTCAAGCACCACAAAAAAGATAAGTGCCACAGAATAGTAGGCAACCATTAAAAATTATAATTGAACCCCTGGCTGAGTGGCTCAACTGGTTGAAGTGTTGTCCCAAAAGGTTGTGGGTTCGATCCCCGGTCGGGACATACATGAGAGGCAACTAATTAATGTTTCTCTTTCATATCAGTGTTTCTCTCTCTCTTTAGTCCTCTATCTCTAAAAATTAATAAAAACATATCCCTGGGTGAGGATTAAAATAAAATTATAATTGAATAATATTTTAATAAATGGGAAACATAACAACAAACTATCTAATACTCCACTCCTCACATATATCAATAGGAAATTTACAGTAATAAATAAGTAATTTATATCTGCTTTTGTCAGGATTCTGGTTGGTTTTTATTTTCTTCTTTATATATTCTTTATTTTCTAAAATTTCCATAGTAAACATTTTTAAATGGAGAAAAAGATGAATACCACTGTATCAGGGCCATAGAAGGAAACAGTATTTTCCCCAAAAGTTTCAATTGATGGATTGTATATTGGGTATATGTGCTAGATTAAAGGAATTAGCAAATATTATTCAGAGTTCTGAAGACTAATAACAGGGAGAGAGAGATTACCACACTGAGTGGATTGAAGGAGTATGAAAGAAAATAAACAGAATATAAGAGTTATATTTATAGTTAATGATACCTAGCACTTACCTGTGCCAGGCACTATGCTAATTGCTTTACATGAGAAGTTGAATATTTCCTTTTTAAACATGAGATAATGAGGCAGAAACATGCACCCCCCTTCACAGAGACTTAGGCGTCTCTGTGCAAATCCACAAGCATTGGGAGGAGTGACTGCATTTTGCCCAGGTACTTGGAGAACAGGAGGCTCTAAGGCAGCGGTTCTCAACCTGTGGGTTGCGACCCCTTTGGGGGTCGAACGACCCTTTCACAGGGGCTGCCTAAGACCATCAGAAAACACATATTTCCCATGGTCTTAGGAACCAACACACCGCTCCTTGGTGTAGCAAAATGTAGCAATGTAGTTTACTGTTGTTATATGAAGACTGTTGCCCATGCTACACCACGATTCAAGACAAAATTTCATTTATTTGTCATTAGAAATAAATATTTCACAATATATAATTACATATTGTTTTTTTGTGATTAATCACTATGCTTTAATTATGTTCAATTTGTAACAATGAAAATACATTCTGCATATCAGATATTTGCATACAGTTCATAACAGTAGCAAAATTACAGTTATGAAGTAGCAACAAAAATAATTTTATGGTTGGGGGTCACCATAACATGAGGGTCGCAGCATTAGGAAGGTTGAGAACCACTGCTTTAAAGAGTGTGGAGCTGCATTCAGTGCAACCCCGGTTACTGCCATAGCAATACTAGCCTTGTGGACAAGCCAAAGCTCCTTTGTGTGTAAAGAAAACAAATGTGCAGAGCCTTACACCAGGAATGATGTAAGTCCTTGCAGGAGGAGAGAAGCTTTTTCCACTTGGTGCCCTGCTGATTATCTCCTGTGGCTATGGCCTAAACAGTAAGTAAAATGGTCAAACCTAAATAGTAAGTAAAACAAAGAAGACAGCTCAGAAGAGCATGTCATGAAACGTTCGCCATCCTGGAAAAGAGAGAAGGTGCTTAGCTATCTATTGATATGAAATATCTACCAGTTTGATCTGTGTCTTGCCAAGCTTTTGGAAGAAGGAAGGTGGTGGTCATCATGCCGACAGGCATCCTTGGGTCCTTTGATAAGAAGAAAAGAAGGCATATGTGAGAGGGACTCAGGTGAAACGAATCAGGTCATCCTCTGCAGAGTGAGAACGCCCATGGCG
The DNA here is from genome assembly GCA_011751065.1 of Lasiurus cinereus. Taxonomy (NCBI): domain Eukaryota; kingdom Metazoa; phylum Chordata; class Mammalia; order Chiroptera; family Vespertilionidae; genus Lasiurus; species Lasiurus cinereus. Next base: position 3,235,799 of record JAAGEH010000050.1, read on the forward strand.
AGGCAGGACTAGCGTCTCCTCCCTGTCCATAGGCCTCTCCTGCACAGTGTGTTGAAGGGCAGCCTGAGGTAGAGCCTGAGACCAAGTCTGACTCACATCTGCTTTCAGCTAGTTTTTGTCACCTACAGGCTAGAGAGGAATGTTGGGGCTTGCTCAGGGCTCTCTAGATGCAGAACATTCAGTGTTGTTGCTTACTAACTGTTCCTGATAACAAAGGACCTTATATTCCAGCCCGAGTTTTGACTGGGCCCATTAGAAGCCACCATTATTGCTATCTTCTGAATTAAAGTGCCCAGTGAGCCACTGGATCCTGAGGAACAAGTGGCACCAAAATACATCAGGAACAGAACCTGTGAATGCAGCTGCCAACAGCCCAGTGGTTGCAAGTACACACACAGCTTTCAGATGAATCTGATATGGCTCCTTGGACCTGGGACCAGTGCCATGGGGTGGGAGCAAGAGAGGGACTTTCTGTTTTTACAGAGCTTCAGGTCACAGGTCTTGGACTCCAGTCCCAACTCTGCCTCTAACTTGTCTTATGTCTTATGGTGATAAGCTTCTTTGGCCTGAGGATCCTCATAATTAAAATGATACAGTTGTTCAAAAGAGGCTTCTAAGAACTTTCCCTGTAGGGGTCATAACTCCATCCACACACATGACTTCCGGAGCCTAAGATAGTGGCACCAAAAGCATGGATTCCTGGTCTCTTTGCTTCTGGTGGAATCCTTCAAGGGAGGAGCAGAGCGTCTCAGATCCTGAACCCTGGGACAGGATGTCTATACTGCTGGGGGTGTCCTGGATTCTGACCTCTAGTCATGATCTAAGGGAGCTTTGCAATTGGAAGACAAGCTGTTGCTAGCTTTTCCTATGCCATGGCAGACATCACTAATGGAGCATATTGTTTTCCCAAAACCATTCTCAACCTAGAGCTTCAAGCAAACACTGCTAATGAATTAGGGTAAGCTTGCTAGATAAAATGTATTTGTCATCCCTGCTCTCATTTTTGTCTTTTCAGTTTGACATTCTTTACTGGGTAGCATCAAAATTAATTGGCTTGTGTGGAAAATCCAGCTGTTGTATGAGATTGCCATATTTTAATAAGGGATTTAAGTAATTGGACTTTTTAGGTAACAGGTTTTATGTTTAAAGTATTTTATAAATGAATAAAGCTGTTCTCAGAATTTGGAAAACAAAGATGTAGTTACCACAGAATCATGGCATGTGGAGAAGAGAAACAGTAAACATGTGTCTGGACATCCCCTTAGTCCCTGGAAGAAACACAGAGCAGTTACTCATAACATTCAGTGATATTTTCCCCCAGTTCTGAGTAATGGTGTTACTTGCATCTCCTCTGGGATATTTCTATAACCTAATGGAATTTCACAACATTTGGCCCTAATTATCTTTAAGTTAATTTGATTTAATTTAGACTGCTTTGCATCAAGCTAAGTTATCCATCCCTTTCCTTGTAAATATTCACAGCAGTTATTGGAAGGCAGCTATCAGATCCCTTCCAAAATCCTTTTGGGCTTGCATTACATCATCTGCTCTGATGTTTGATGTTCTTCCCAGAATCATTTCTAAGTTATCGACATTGTGACCAATAGCATCAGATAGTTGAGCACTTTTTTTTCTCTCTTTATTAACATACAAAGTTCTTGTAGGTTCTTTGAATTTTGTCTTTAAAAAATTGTGTTTCGTTTTTTTATTATTTGCTCATTCAGTGGTAATTTCTACCATAACTCATAGTCAGGACCAGAGAAGACCAGAATCAGGGAACTCAGTTGAGACAGCCTGGATCATCATCAAAAGAAGATAGAAAGACCCATGTTTCCATTAAGACCCAACAGACCATCTGGGAGAAATTGAGAATGCTGAAGGATTTGATCATAGTGCTTCTCCACTCTATTAATGCTCTTGATTACCAGGAAGACAAATTGTGACAATATCTGGACAAAGAACACAGTAGGTGGGCATGGAAGGTACCTTGGCATGGCAGGTAACTGAGATACCCAGGACATGTCCTGACACAAGAGTAGAGGCTGGCTTCCTATGAAGCTACTAAGCTCATATTTCAGGGCCCCTCCCTCTAATGGACCTCTTCCAAGACCCCCTGGAGGTGCCTTAGAAACCTGTCTACATGGCCAGATGTTCTTGTAAAATGTTCCTCGGAAAAAGGAAGAAAAGGACATTTTAAGCACTGTCAGTAGACTTTTGTCTCTGTCCACTCTCCCTTTGCTTCTGTCCTTCTTTCTCTCATGTTGAGTATATTGAGTGCTTGTGGAGTTTTGAGGCGCCATCTCAGGGGAAGTTGAATTGGGGATACAGTTAGTTGGGTAGTTTAATATATTTATGGGGTTCCCAGTCACTTTCTTGACAGGGTTTAGTGGCTATGAGTTGTCTCAGTGTTGGGGTCCCATGTCCTCACTCTGACTTGGCTGCTGTGATGAGATGGGACAGGACCGGAAGTTGTACTGTGATAATGACATGTCCTGTGTCATTCACACTGGTATGGCCCAATAATGCAGGGGAAGCTAGGATTTAAACAGGTGGAGACAGAAACTGGCCTGTGGGAAACTTCCAGTTATCTGACATGTAGAAGGATAGGTAGAGGATTCTATTTTCAGTAGCACCTGGCCAGAATAAAAGTGCTCTTCTCTTAGGAACAGACGCAACAGTCTAGTGCGTAAAATTCCTGCACAATGTTTTTCTTTGTTGATGGAAATCAGTGGAATGAATAAATCAGGTTTTGTTGGATTGCAAAGCACAAACTTATACCAGCACTACCTAGAGGTGAAGTGTCTGTGTGAGGTTATGTGGTTTATGCATCTTAATATATTGCACTAAGTGAGGAGCATCTGAATAAGTTCTGTCCTAACAATGTCTGGTAGTTCCAGAAGCAGTAGCAGTCACTGACACTGGCGACCCAGGGACAAAACTCCTGAACTCAGTCATCGGTAAGTCAATGTAGGTAGCGGGAGAATGATGTGATTCAGCAGCAATGCAACTCGATACACAATGGAGAATCTGAATTGCTCTAGTGCAGTGGTCGGCAAACTGCGGCTCACCAGCCACATGCGGCTTGAGAGCCGCAGTTTACCGCTTTGTTGACTAATGAATTTGCCAATCGCTACTCTAGAGTATGCCTTAATTTCAAATATTTCTTCAAATGTATTGTTCATGCTGAAATTCACATACAATAAGAAAGAAGTAGCCTAGTGGAAGCCAAATTGCAAGCCGAAAGAAAGACTAGCAGAGTTTAAAATGTCAAAAACTCTCCTTCATAGCACCATAGAAACTTAAAAAAACAACAACAACCCAAACTCTGATGATTATCATTCATGAAGATAAAGATATAATGAGTTAATAAAGCCATGAAAATACAGATAATAAAAGATACACAAAAGAGTTTTAAAAGATAATGAAGGTCAGGTCACTCTTACCTGGTAAATGAGAAAGAAAAAAGCAGGAGGATTAAAATAAGAACAAAGTAAACACAATTTGTACAGTCAGTACATAAAGGCCAGCAACAGCTTCATTTTGATGAATTCACTGACTTTGATAAATACTGTTACCTCTCTTTATGACTTGTTATAATGAACATTGATTTTATTTGATATCACTTAATGAAAATATAGTTATTTTTATTTATTTTCTCCCCCCACCCCGAAGTTATCATACCAATAACATTTACAGAAAACCATACAGAGCACAAAAAGTACACACACACATAAAGTGATGTTTTGAAGATAGATATTCTGGAAAAAATGTAGTTAATCAAAACTGTCATGAGATTCTGGTTGGCCTATTCCAAGCCCACACATGTCATTTTGCTGGTACACTGTTCTCAGAGATAGTCATTCCTTGTATCAGATCAGTGTTTAGACTGGATGGGTATGTTGAGAATCTTCAAAAGCCATAAAGATTCTACAAAGCACTAGAAGGCTTTGTTAACTTGGATCACATATGGATCAAATAAAAGTGTGCTATATCTCAAGGACAAAGAAATACAGTAGTATTTTGACTTCTAAAAAGAGTTGTTGTTTTCTAATGAAAAATTTGTTCTTCTTATGTTGCAATAAAAAATGGCTTTCTTCAAATAATGAAACTTTCATGGGAATCATTGAGTTGATTCCTGGATGTGATTCATTTTTGAGTGAGCAATTAAAAAAAAAGACTTGCTTATCTAAAAATAGTTTATAAAATATTAATCAAAATAACTGGAAAATATATACCATACTAGAGGTCTGATGCATGAAATTTGTGCACAGGGGGAGGGGGATGTCCCTCAGCCCAGCCTGCACCCTCTCCAATCTGGGACCCCTTGAAGGATGTCCAACCGCCCATTTAGGCCCGATCCCGGTATGGGATAGAGCCTAAAAGGGCCATTGGGCATCCCTCTCACAATCCAGGACTGCTGGCTTCCAATGGCTTGCCTGCCTCTGCCAGATTGCCCCTAACCACTTCTGCCTGCCAGCCTGATCACCCCCTAACCACTCCCCTGCCATCCTGATTGATGCCTAACTGCTCCCTAGCTGGCCTGATTGCCCCTAACTGCTCTCCTCTGCAGGCCTGCCCTTTCCCCTCCCCTCCCTTGCAGGTTACCACCCCCAACCCCTAACTGTCCTCCCCTGCAGGCCTGGGTCCCTCCCAACTGCCCTTCCCTACAGGCCTGGTCCCCCCCAGCTGCCCTCCCCTGCAAGCCTAGTCTCTCCCAACTGCCCTCCTCTGCTGGCCCAGTCACACCTCACTGCCCTCCCTGCTGGCCTTATTACCCACAACTGCCCTTCCCCTGCAGACCTGGTCTTCCCCAACTGCTCTCCTCTGCTGGCCACGTCACCCCTAACTGCCTTTCCTGCCTGCTTAATTGCCCACAACTGCCCTCCCCTGCAGACCTGGTTCCTCCCTCAACTGCCCTCCACTGCAGACCTGCCCCCCCAACTGCCTTCCCCTATAAGCCTGGGTCCCCCCGAACTGCCCTCTCCTGCTAGTCTAGTCTCCCCCAACTGTCCTTCCTGCTGGCCTAATCGCCCATATCTGTCCTCCTCTGCTGGCCTGGTCACCCCTAACTGCCCCTTCCCTGCAGGCCTGGTTGCCCCCTCATCCCAACTGTCCTTCCATGAAGGCCTAGGTCTCCCCCAACTTCCCTCCTCTGCTGGCCTGGTCATTCTCAACTGCCTTCCTATGCTGCCCTGGTCATCCCTAACTGCCCACAACTGCCCTCCCTGCGGGCCATATTGTGGCGGCTATCTTGTGTCCACATGGGGGCAGCCATCTTTGACCACATGGAAGTGGCCATTCTGGTGTCTTGGAGTGACAGTCAATTTACATATTATTCTTTTATTAGATAGGAAGGAGGATAAGTTAGACAGTCACATAAATACACCAGAAAACAAATAATACCTTCATTATTATAAACTAGAATCTGGTACATAAAATCTGTGCACTTGGGGCTGGGGGAGGTCCCTCAGCCTGGCCTGTGCCCTCTTGAGATGTCTGATTGATGGTTTAGTCCCTAAGCTATCAGTCGGACATCCTTAGCGCTGCCATGAAGGTAGGAAAGGCTCCTGCCATTGCCACTGCACTTACCAGCTGTGAGCCTGGCTTCTGTCTAAGTGGCCCTCCCTCTGTGGGATTGCACTGACCACCAGGGGGCAGCTCCTGCATTGAGCACCTTCCCCCTGGTGGTCAGTGTGCTACTGGACATTCCACTATCTGGTCTATTTGCATATTAGCCTTTTATTATATAAGATGCTCCGTTGGATATGATAAATCCTTCATCAGTTGGTGATTATTGTGCTTTACTCTTTTAACAGAAAACTCTATAACTTTTTAAAAGTATGTTTTTATTTAGTTTGGAGAGATCCTCCTTCCTAGGGAGAGATAACAACATTGATTGGCTGCCTCCTGCTCACCCCCTACTGGGCATGTGCCTGGACTGGAAATCTCTTGGTGCATGGGAAAATGCTCAGCCAAATGAGTGAGCCACACTGACTGGACCATGATTTTTAATGTTTTGTTTTGTTTTGCCTGTTGAAAACCATTTATCTGTGACTTTATTCAATAAAGTAAAAGAAATGGTCAGTCATAGCCAACATATGAAAGGTGAATGCAAAGGGCTGCAAGCATTCTTTTAAAAATACTAACAGTTATGTAGGGTATATGAAAAACACAACTTGTTCCCTGATCTCTTCAGGTAAAAAGCTGCGCCAATAGTTATTGAAGTTGTTGGTTACTGCAATATATCTGCAACTGTTACTATATTTGCTTTCATGTTTGTCTGGTCAACTGTTTCCCAATCTATATATATAAAGAGCCAGGGTTCATAATGTCCAAAATGACTGAACAAATGACCAAACACCAGAAGTCAGTCATGCAGTCAGTGCTGGCTCACCTTAGCAACCCAGCACTGACTGCCACCGCTGCAGGTGCAGTGACCCAGGACTAACTGTGAAGGGGGCTGTGGATCAGGCCTGGAAAGAGACCTGAAGAGAGAAGCAGGGTCTGATCTGCAGCCCACTTCGCAGTCAGTGCTGGGTTGGCGCTGCAGAAGTCAGTCCTGCAGTCAATGCTGGGTCACTGGATGAAGATTAGGCCCAGAGAGAGGCCCAGAGAGAAAAGCAAGGTCTGGTCTGCAGCATCCATGGCAGCTGTTGATCAGCCCTTACCTCTCTTTCTCTCCAGGCCTAGCCAGCAGCTGCAAGGGCTGCTGATCAACCCTGCCTCTCTGATCAGGCCTGGAGATAGGCCCAGAGATGCTGACTGGCATAGAAACCGACTAATCAGAACCAAATCTGGGTGAACTGTGAAGGCAGAACCTAAGGTGGGGGTTGAAAAGGGGTTTTAAGGGCAACAGCTGTTTGGTGTAAAATGTAAGAAAGCAGTTCAATTTTTTAATGACTGGTTTGGCAGTATAGTGCATATAGCTGGCTATCAGTCCAGATATAGGGACTATGTATTTTTGTCTACCAAGAGCATCTCCTCCTGATGAAGAAGGTTCCCACCACATTAAAGCAATCCTATCCTATATAATCTATCTATACTACTAAAAAGGTAATATGCCAATTAGACAGGGTTGGCCGGCCATCTTCTGGACATCTGATGTCCTTCCAGACAAAGCCATGGTGGTGGGGGCCGAGGCAAAGGCAATTAGGGGTGATCAGGCCTGCAGGGAGGGCAGTTGGGGGCAAGATCATGCCTGCAGGGGAAAGCAGTTAGGGGCAAGATCAGGCTGGCAGGGGAGGGCAGTTAGGGGTGAGATCAGGCTGGCAGGGGAGAGCAGTTAGGGGTGATCAGGCAGGCAGGCAGAGGGGTGAGGGGCAATCAGGCAGGCAAATGAGCAGTTAAGAGCCAGTGGTCCCAGATTATGAGAGGGATATCCCCCAAGGAGATCCCCGATTGAAGAGGGTGCAGGCTGTGCTGAGGGACCACCCCCCCCACCCTGTGTGCACAAATTTTGTGCAATGGGCCACTAGTAGAAATATAAGGCAAATCATATTATAATTTTCTAGTATATACCCAGGAGAAAGACTGCTGGGCTGTATACTGGAAAAACTTGAAAACATGTATTTGCAAAGATATATGCACCCTTATTTTCATTGCAGCATTATACTCAGTGGCCAAGATATGGAAACAACCAAAGTGTCCTGTGCTAGAGGATGGATAAAGAAGATGTGGTACATGTACACAATGGAATATTAAGCCATAAGAAAGAACGAAATACTGCCATGTGCAGCAACATGGACCTTGAGAAATTATGCTTAATGAAATAAATCAATCAGAAAAAGCTAAGAACCATATCATTTCACTCATATGTGGGATATAAAACTGAAACTTGTGAACACAAATAACAATGTGATAGTTGCTAGAAGGGGGCTGGGAGGTAGGCAGAGAAGGGGGTCCTTATATATTTGACTTTGGATGGTGGGCACATGGTGCAATATATATACACATCTGAAACCTCTATGTTCATATTAACCAATATCACCCCAAAATATTTAATTAAAAAATGGAAAAATATATAAAATGTTCTAATAGTTACATGAAAACAAGTAAAAAGAAATAGTTAAAATTTAAGTAATGGTGAGCTCCTAATCATTTTTAAACAAAGAAATACTATGATTGAATTCTTATTTTTAGGAAGTAAAACAGAGTATAGACCAACCAAGAGAGCCTCTCCAATTGTATTAGTTAGAATATGCTAGATTGTGCTGTAAGAGTTAAAAAAACAACAAACAAAACAAAACCCAAACTTTAAAGTCTTTAAACACATTTATTTCTGTCTTCCACATGACATGTTCTACGTGGGCCAGCAGGGGTTTTGCAACACATAATCCCTCAATATTCCATCTTGTAGTTGCACCACTTGGGACAAGGAAAGAGAATTAGTCATACAGCCTGGACTCGCTGTAGAAGAGCTGGGATTATTATAAGCAATCGTGTTCGGTGAGTTTCTGCCATGCCAATAGAAAAATAATTTTAAAACTGTCTAGATAGGGCAATGTAAGAGCCTTTGGATAGATGAGAGTGGGGCTGGGTATAGCACCTAGAACTTGTAGCTCAGCCAGGGCCAACTAGCTGTGGAAAAATGGTCCTTCAGTGCCCTGTCCACTTGCTTCTTCTCTCTATCCCATCTCTGCTCACAGATGAGTGCCAGCTAACCTCTGTTGAGATAGTTGTAGATAACTAAGAAGTAAGCCAAAGAAGGCTCTAGGTCTAGTGGGGGCTGGGAGGACATGGTGTGTGAACACCCAAGGCCACCGTGACTTATCAACCCCAGCAGCTTTCCAGGAGTGTGGATACCGTTGTATCTATTTCCCTTTTCACTTCTCTGTACTGTCTGTGAAGGAAAATAAACTAGGCAACCTCTAGGTGAAGGAGGATGAAAAGAAACAGAAAGAGTAGGAAAAGAGAAAGAACAGAATACTTTATACTGGGGGAAAAACATAACTGTATATTAATAGCTGTTGTTTGGAGGTAGTGAGATTATGGATTACCTTTTCTCTCTTTTACCTCCTTTCTTTCCTGAGTTTTAATATTTTAAAACTTAAGTATTATTCGTTTCCATCATTTAAAGGCAATCTGTTTTATTTAAAACACAACATGGAAAGTTTCCTACTTGTTCTGACAATAGCTCTGTGAGGGTGACAGAGTTTTGGTTTAAGTTTTCCAGTATGCAAGTAAAGAATAGAAAAGATTAGCAAAGAATTCTCTCAACTTCTCTGTGAAATAATAGTAGACTCGATCAAGGATCTGAGGACAGAGTTTGGACCACTGCCTGGGGAGAGGGTCCCCAGGGAAGGGGATGGAGCCTGACCTCGAGTAGAAAGGGGGGCAGGCCCACTCACAGAGGTGAGGACAGAGGCTGGGTCATTAGGGACAGAACTAGGTTCTGCTTCCCTGACACCTTGCTCCCAGCTTGTGTTTCTTAGGGCTGGGTCAACATCGAGGTCCTTATAAGCATAACCAATGGACACAGACACTAGCGGGGTGAGGGCTAGTGCTGGGAGGTTGGAGTGGCCGAGGAGAGGTCAAGGGGCAGGGGGAGGGGAGGGAGGAGACTTATGTGATACTTTAAACAATAAAGAATTTAAAAAACAAACAAACAAACAAACCCATCTAAGTCTCCATCTATTTAGAGAAACTTCTCTCCCCTCTGCCCTTGACTGAATGATAAAAATAATTACTTTTGATTGTTAAGAATATTATATTGAAATGAATACTAAAAAAAAAACTTATTTGTAAAGGCAAAAAGGATGTTCCCTGTAATAATTAGCCCTGTGAGTGACAGAAGTTAGCAGCACGGGGCAATGGTCATTTGAACAGACATAAAGAGAAATACTACTGGAAGGACAGGAAGTTTGCGGCTTGTCATTGAACTGGTGCAAATTATTTCTCTGACTCAAGCCAGGATGGTAACTTGTGGTTATGTCACTAAACATTCTTTCCCCCTGCATCATGGGAGAGGTTATGCAGTTGTTCTGATTTTCCAGCTGTTTCTAATCAGATGAAATGAAAACTTGAAAATATACTCTGAATCCACACCATCTCCAGACAGTACTTGCTTCAAGCAACAGGGGGAGTGGAACTTTCTTATCACATGCATATAGTACATGTACTATTACTTCATTCCTGACAGAAAGAAAGAACACACACACACACACACACACACACACACACACACACACAGCAAGTAATTAAGCAGAAAATATGCTCTCTTCTCTCTCCAGCCCCCTGTTCTTTGTACGGCCTGCTAGAGGGATCGTGTGCCAAGCCCAGGCACTCAGTGGGGTGTTAGAAATGGACCAAACGAAGTGATAACTAAGACCTCAGGAGACGTCAGAGGTTCTGAATACCAGCCAGAGCCAAGAGGTAGTTTAAACACCAAGGTTAGGAAACATGTCTGCAAGGAAAGCTGCACAACTTTCTCACTTTTGATGACAGCTGCAAACATCACAAATGAAACACCAGCAAGATTTATTCTACAATAGAGTAAAGGAATAAAATTATAATGTTCCTTGTGGATAACAGATAGGAGCGCAGGTGAAGTGGTGTCCACCCCCAGTTCCCATTTGCTGAACGTCTCTGGATGAGTAAGTTCACTTCTCTAAACATCAGTTTTCCCATCTGCACAATGGGGAGAGTAAGCCTCTCATTGGATTTATTTCTGTTCCTCTTCTTAATCATCATCATGAAGATATTTCTGGTTGGAATGCTATAAGAATCTGACATTTGAAAATATCTTATAGCTATAGAAGCAGATAGCTAATCTGTGATGCATAAGAATTTGTTTACATTTAATTTGCATGCTCTTTTTGAATGAACCCAAAGAATATTATTTTGGAGAACAGTTGAAGAATTGTCTTTAGTTTCACCTCATTTACCAGAATCTTCTGCTAATTAATTTATAACACATATTTTCTAATGGCTATTCATTTGTTTATTTACCTATCTGCCATTTAAGAATATATTAACAACATATTTAAATACCCTGTAACAACATAGTCATGGGTTAAATAACCCCCAAGATGAGAAGCAGCATGGTATTATAGACATAAGCCAACTATACTGATGAGAAGAATAGTAGCAGTTATGAATTATTTTTAACATAAAAACCCACATCTGAAACCTCTGTGTTTCTCGAGTACTAGTACTTCATTCAGACTAGAAACTTTTCACTTTCTATTGTTTACTTCCACTTCTCCAAATCAGCTCTTCCTTCTCCTTTTATGTTTACTTCTTGCTTTTATATGATATTCTACTGCTAATTGAATACATTTCACTATTCAGACTTTACATGCTGTTACATTTCTTTTAAAGAAATTCTTTTAAAAAACATCACCTTACTTTTCTTCATGGTTCTCCCTTTCTCCTCTGTAATCTTATAGCACTCCTTCCTGGCATTTCATGCTTTTTACAGAATTACATTAATTGTGATTGCCTCTGAGCTTTATATTTAGCAAAATTATGCTTGAAGGCAAACTACAAATACTGCTAACTGCCTCCAAACTCAATGCTGCCTTTGAATCTGCCAGTAAAGCTGTCTGGGAATAAAGGGGCTTGGCAGTGGTTTGCTCTGCTGGAATATTACCGGTTCTCCTCCTAATGGGAAGTCAGGCTTTCGCTTTTCACCGGATCATACTTTTTCTAGCTGAGTGATCTACCATCACGTGCAACCAACAGGGGACAGATCATTGATTTGAGACAAAGGCTGCATTGGGGGCCACAGTTCTCCTCCAGCATCAACACCTTCATATGTCTAAGAAGAAAGACACATGCATCTTTAGAAAGATGAATAAAATTAGCTCCAGTGGACTTTGACCAAAACATATGTTATTAGGAGAAAAAAACTAAATCCTAAAAGACTCAACTGTCAATCTGTGAATCTAAAGGTTTCATGAAAAAAAAAAATAAAAGTAGAATCAAGTAAAGTAACAGCACCTTAGCTGGCTTGGCGCTCAGGCTGAAGGGTCCTGGGTTGGATTCCAGTAAAGGGCATGTACCTCCAGTGCAGGCTTGAATCCCAGCCCAAGTGGAAGGCAGCCAACTGATGTGTCTTTCTCACATAGATGTTTCGATGTTTCTCTGTTTCTTCCCCCTGCCTTCCATTCTCCATTAAAAAAAGAACAGAAAAAAAAGGAAAGGAAAAAAAAAGGAAACAGCTGGGAAAGACCTAGAGATCCCCTTGGGACCTACTCATTTTAAGGATGAGAAAATGAAGTCCATCAGCAGGAAGGGACTTGCCTAAGCCTCATGAAGGACTGTGCCAGGAGGAGAACCAGGCACGCTCCAATGTGCCCACTGGAGTTCATTGGAGATGCCAATGTCCGTCTCCTACCAGTCATTGCTGCAATTGATTGCACTCAAACCTTCTAGAGATCTAGGAATTGTCCTCCAATCCACGGAAAGAAATTGGAGGATGTATTTTCCCATTGTTTTGATTCCATAAAAGTGTACTTAAAGTAAAAGTTAAAATTTAGACTGTCAAAAATGCTTGTCTAATTTCACCACGGTTTTGAGTCTTTTTGGTGTACTTCTTGTCTGTTTAGTTTGCTGTAGTAAAGGTACATTCAGGTTTCTCTTATTGTAAATGTACAACCTGGAGTTTGCAGGTGGGGATGCTTTCATGGAAACATTGGGGAAGAAATTCCCTATTTTCAAAGCATGCATTCAACATAGAAAAACGCAAATGTGTTGGTTTTTCTTTTGATGTTTCTGCTTAGTTCTTAGCCCTAGCACTGTATATGGAAAACTCGTAGGAATTTATTTTAGCAAATGGAATAAAATGGAACAGTTATCTAAAGGAACAGGACATCTGGGCAGGAACCCAAGCACCTGGCTTTCTAAGATATATGGCCTCACGTAGAATAACCGCCCCTTCCTGTGTGTGCGGTGAATATGACTTTCATAGGCCCAGACTGAGGTGAAGAGAAATCTAACGGCCTGGATTTTCCAATAACTAAACCTAAAGTCTATCTTAAGCCCCTATGCTTCCTGAAGATAGAAAATATCACCAGTTCCAATTAAACCTATCACCACAGGGCTTTTTAGACATTTTCGGAGTTTTCTTGCCCCCTTTCTCCTATTCTGATGGACGCTGTAAGTTCCAGAGGCTTGTCAGGCATGATAGCAGGGCAGAGGTGGCACGTGAGGAAGTGGGAGATCTCTAGTTGTTTTGCGTTCTGCCATGGCATCCAGTGAGGAGAACTATCCTGCCTGAGGCTTGGGTGTGGACTTCTCTGCACACAGGTGCCTGCTGGGTGAATTCACCCCTGCCTTCCTGCAGACTGTAGGATGCATCCCCTTATCTTGGCTAAGGGACACTCTTCAGATTTCCACAAATCAGACCACAGACATTTCTCTAAGTACATGGCCCATTTCCTCCTCCTCCTCCTCCTTCTCCTTCTTTTTCTTCTTCTTCTTCTTCTTCTTATTATTATTATTATTATTATTATTATCATCATCTACACTGTTCACTCTATTCCCATTTATTCTACATGGTATTGTACCTTTATGTGTATCAATGTTGATAACTGGATATATTATACTAGAGGCCTGGTGCACAAATTTGTGCACCAGTAAGGTCCCTTGGCCTGGCCTGCAGAATCAGGCCAAAACCAGCTCTCCGACATCCCCCAAGTGGTCCCAGATTGCAAGAGGGTGCAGGCCAGGCCTAAGGACCCCACAGGTGCTGAATTGGGGCCAGGGAAGGATGCGGGAGATTGGCCAGCCAGGGAAGGACTGCAAGAGGGCTCCAGGGCATGTCTGGCCCATCTTGCTCAGTCCCAATCAGCTGGACCCCAGCAGCAAACTAATCTACCAGTCATAGTGTCTGCCTCTTGGTGATTAGTGCACATCATAGCAAGCAGTTGAGTGGCCTTAGCATATCATTAGCATATTATGCTTTGACTAGAGGCCCTGTGCACGAAATTCATGCACAGGGGTGTTTCCCTCAACCTGGCCTGCACCGTCTCCAATCTGGGACCCTTAGGACATCTCTCTCACAATCTGGGACCACTGGCTCCTAACTGCTTGCCTGCCTGTCGGCGTGATTGCCCCTAACCACTTCTGCCTGCCAGCTTGATCACCCCCTAACTGCTCCCTGCCAGCCTGATCACCCCCAACTGCCCTTCCCTGACAGCCTAACTGCCCACAACTACCCTCCTGCTGGCCTGATTGCCCACAACTGCCTTTCCCTGCTGGGGCCTGATTGCCCCCAACTGCTCTTCCCTGCTGCGACCCACCTCCTCCATGCCACACAGAGCCATGGGACCCCCCAGGCCTCACTGCAGGGAGTGGCTACTGGGCTCTGCCTCTACTGTGCATGTGGTCATCTTACAGTGGCCATCTTGTGACAATGTTGTGCAAGGGCACCGCATGAGGATGTTGCACAAGGGCATGATGCCACCTAGGCTTTTATTATATAGAATTGATGAATGACCAACCAGATGACCCAGCATTTAGCATATTAGGCTTTTATTATATAGGATTATATTGTATTTTGTTTTCAATCCATACACCATTGGGTTTTCATCTCCTACAATAATTGATTATGGAAATTTCACCTCTTTCAGGTAGCTCTGTGATTCCTCTGCATGAGAAATAATCTCTTTGTGCTCTAAACATCTTATTACACTTCATATCACTCATGTTGCTCATTACATATTTTATATTTTGTTTATTTGTGTCCTTCTCTATTTTACCTTTTAGCTTGTAAGGTGCCTAAGAATAGAGAAGATTAAGTCTTGCTTATTAAAGAATAGCCATAGAATCTAATACATGATAGTGCTCAAAATATGTTTCTGAATGAATAAAATGAAGATTGTATTAGTCAGCTTTCACTACAATAATGCTGCCTAAAATAATCAGGGTCTTATAAACACACTAGAAGCCTGGTGCACAAAAATTCATGCAGGTGTAGGCCTTCCTTTCCCCAGTTGCCAGCACTGGCTTGCTTTCAGCATCTGGCACCTGGGCTTCCCTCCTCTGACCACTGGCAGGCACCCGGGACCTGGCTGGCTTCCCTCCGGCCCCAGCTTTATCAGGAAGGATGTCTCGAAGATGTCTGGTCTAATTAGCATATTACCCTTTTATTATTATAGATTATAGATAGTTATCCCTTGAAGGTCATGGACAATCTTGGGTAGCTCTTCTGCAGGCTAAGGTTCAATGTGGTCCTGCTCCACATGTCTTCTGTGTGGAACTCTGATGAAGGAGACATTTCTATCTAGATGGTCACTTCCCACAGTGATAATTCTAAGACAGGCAGGGAATCTCAAAGATTCTTTGAGAGTCCACGTGGAACCAACGGAATCACTACTTCCCTCACTACTCAGGTAGAGCAAGTCACCCAGCCAAACTCACTGGGAAATAGACTTCTCTCCTTGGGGTGGTTGAGGGGTGAGATGATCATACAAGTTCAGGGGTGCAAGGGAATATTTGCTGAAAAATAATATAATCCACACAAGGACAACAAAGGAGGTAGAATGGAAAAGAAGCAGAGCCCCAAGGGAGATTGAGCCAAGGTACCGCCAAGCTAAGTAACTGCCCTGAAAAAGCTCTTTCACATTCATTTTCCATCTTTATAAATTTTCTGGTTAGGAGTTGTCATATATATATATATAGCTCTAGCCTGCATGGAAAACATGCACAGATAAAGTAAACTACAGGCCAGCTGTAGAATAACATGCAGGCTTTCCTCTCAGGAAACTAAGAATGAACAGCTCCTTTCTAATTTAGACCCAGGCTTAGAGAAGAAATGGATGGGCAATTGTACTAAAATAAATTTAATTTTTAAAAATTTAACATCTTTATTAAGATGTAATTCACACATCATAAAATTTATCCATTTCAAGTGTGCAATTCAATGGACTTGGTAGATGGAAAGAATTATGCAACCAACATCACAATCCAAATTTAGAACATTTGGTCACCTCAAAAAGAAACCCTAAAGGGAGTGGGGAGAGGTAGAAGAGGGTAAAGGGGAGATAAATGATGATGGAAGGAGATTTGACTGAGAGTGGTGAACACAAAGCAATATACAGATTATAGAGAATTGAAATCTAATAATTTTATTAAATCATGTCACCCCAATAAATACAACTTTAAAGAAAGAAATCCTGTACTCTTTAGCAGTCTCTCCCTACTAAGCATCCTCAGCCCTAGGCAACACTAATCTATTTTCTCTCATTAGATTTGCCTACTCTGGATATTTTATGAAATGGAATCATACAATATGCTGTCCTTTGTAACTGCCTTCTTTCACCTAGCATATGTTTTCAAGGCTCAGGCACTTTGTGGCATGTATCAGCAGTACTTCATAATTTTGTATGGCTGGATAATATTGCATTGTGTGGATATATCACATTTTATTTATCCATTCATCAGTTGATGTACACTTAGGTTGTTTTCACTTTTTTGCTATTATGAACATTTGTGTGTAGGTTTTTGTGTGAACATATGTTTTTATTCCTCGTGAGTATATACTAGGAGCAGGATTGCTGGGTCATATAGTAATTTTGTGTTTAGTCTTTAGAAGAACTACCAAACTATTTTTCTAAACAGCAGTACCATTTTATATTTTTATCAGCAATGTATAGGGTTCCCAACTTCTTCATTTCCTCACCAACATTTGTAATTATCTCTTGTCTTGATTTTAATATCCTAATGATATCTCATTGTGCTTTTGATTTGAATTTCCAAAATGGCTAATAGTGTTGAGTATTTTTTCATGTGCTATTGGCTATTTATACACACACACACACACACATATATATATATTTTGAGAGATTTCTACTGAAATACTCTGCTCACTTTTAATTAGATTATCTCTTTTCTTATCATTGAATTCTAAGAGTTCTTTATATATTCTAGATACCAGGTCATCATCAGATTAGCGATTTGCAAATATTTCTTCCATTCTATGGGTTGTTTTTGCACTCTTTTGATAGTTTCATAAAATTAATTCTTTTTGCCTTAGCTCTTTTCCCCCTCAATTATAGTTTACACTCAATATCATTTTGTATTAGTTTCAGTTATGCAGCATAGTGATTAGACAATTACATACTTTACAAAGTGGTCCCCTGATATTTCAAGTACCCACCTGCCACATAACTCATTCTCTCCCTGTGCAGCTCTGACACTCCCTGAGTCTGCCCAGAGAGACTTCAAAGAAAGACCACAATGTAGACTCAGGCTGACCACAGCCTGCAGACTACTCAGCAAGGTGCAAGCTTGGCATGGCAGGGCCACAGAGAGTCGGGAGGTGGCACTCATGCATTCTTCTGGCCTAATGTCATTGGAGGGGCAGGCTCCAATCAGGAAAGATGGTGTCTGTGGGTGGTGTGGAAGAGACTCAGCATGGGGCATTGATGTCTGTCCCTTTATTCCTATCCCTGAAGCCACACATCCCAATATCTCCCTGGATGACTCCACACTGCTCTGAGTTGCCTTCTCTCTGCTGGAGCCCAGGGTGAGGACCTTGGAATGAGATTTTTTTTGCACTGACCCTTTAACAGGGCATCTGGGTTTCTAGCAGACTCCCATCTCACCCTTTTTTGCAGCCAAATATTATGTGAGCTCCTCTTCCCAGCACTGGTACTCCAGGCAGGGGAGCCTGGCATGGAGTTGAGACCCCTGCTCCTTAGGGGGGAACCTTTGAAGCTGAGGTATCCTTCCAGATTCTCAACCACTACTTGTGGGTGTGGGATCAGCACTTTTTGTATCTCCATCCTTCCTACCAGTCTTAGCATGGCTTCTTCTATATATACTTAGTTATAAGACATCTGCTCAGCTAGTCTTCAGTTGGTATTTCAGGTTGATTGTTTTATAATTTAGTTGTAATTCTGATTTGGTCTTGGGAGAAGTGAGTGTAACTTATACCTACTCTTCCACAATCTTGGATCCCCTCTGCCTTAGCCCTTAAGTATTACTTCTTGGTGTGGTTTCAACTGTAAGAAGATGCTAAACTGGGGTACACATGTTTTGTCCCCAAATCGTGGCTTCTCTGTTCAGTTCACCAGCATGAAGGAAGTTAAATTATTACTGGCTGAGACTGCCTCCTTAAACAGCAACAATATCACACTTCTTCTGTTTGTGCACCAGCTACACTGGAGGAGCCCTGAACAAGCCAGCTCATCTGTGGCTTGACTGGTGGTCCGGGAACAATGTCTGCTCTCAGTTAGGTGAAGTTCTTTCTGTCTTAATTCAAGTTCTAGGCCACCAGAGCCTTCTAGCCTAAAATATAAGCATCACTGCTGGTTCTCCTCTGGGTCACATCACCATAAAAATTTGTTTTCTATCCTGTTAAAAATTAAACCTCTTCACATTTAGTCTCAGATAATCTAATTAGGGAAGGTACGGTATACTTTGCATGGACTTTAAATCAGGTATCTCCCTTAGAGTGGTTCAAAGGCACTCAAGACAGCTTCATTATTTTCAATTAATGTCCCATGACCATACCTGTGCATTCTCAATCCTCAGATCTAAACCCTAAAGGTATGAAATGAACCAATTGAGTATGCTACACACGTAAACTTCCAAGCATGAATGTGCCTTTGTAAACCTGAAATCTCTTGACAGCCCTTTGTTTCCAATATGCAAGAAGGCTTTGGTATGTGCAAAGCCTGCTTTGAGTTTCAGGCAGTCTTTCAGTTAGCAAATTGTAAGCTTGCATGGAGTTATTACAGGTCAGATGTTCTTAAATTCATTAATAAAAGTGACTGGAACCACAGAGAATTGCAGAGCCATTTATAGAGCTCTCAGAACTGTCAGATCTGCTGTGGACAGATTTATGGACATTAGTTTCACCACCCCTGCTTCCTATCTTTTTAACTACATTAGAACACTTGAAAATGTGAAGTTGTATGCTAATATCCAGAATCCATGGGATGATGACAATACATATTGCCTTAGGTAGGGTTTCCAGGAACAGGTTCTAAGATAGAGATTAGCTTTGGAGGTTTATAGGGAATGCTCTCAGGGACCACTTCTGCAAGAGAGCAAGGGTCACAGGCTCATACTATATTCTCAGCATCAGCTTATGCCAGAGCTTAACCCTAATTATAGGACTAGGGGGTCAAGAGGTGGGGGGGGGGGCGGGGGCAAGATCTAATGGGGACACTGTCTTGTGGGGAGAGCTCTACACTCCTCAAGCAACAGGGGGTTGGGGGTGAGGAGTGCTCTTCATAATAGTGAGAGGCGACCCACTTCCACAGGCCCAGAGGGTTTGGGGAGTTAGGAGTTTCAAAATTGAAGGGAGGCCTGAAATGAACCCAGATGTCCTTGGCTGGAAGTTTCCCCTTCTTTGGAGCTCTGCTGTTCTGACTTGTGTCCCCAGCCTGGTAATCAGTCAGCTGTCTTTGCCTTCTCCCTGCAGGAGATGAGAGTCTCTCCGTGTGCTACCAGGAGTCTGTGGCTTGGGCATGAGGTTTTCAGTCACCTATAAATTGTTCTTAGGGTTTCCTTATCATTTCTAGAGTGTCAGCTTACCACAGTAGTAGCGATTGAATTCCAGTGTCATTATAGGTACTGTTTCCTCTGAACTTTTCACTTAGCTGGCACTTTACATCAGCTACTGCACTTCCTTCCACTGGTGTGCCATCTCAATTAGCCACTGGTGAGAGTTTTAACCATCAGACCGGGTATTCATTTCCTAGGGCTGCCATAGCAAACTGGGGGACTTAAATAACAGATATGAGTTCTCTCATATTTCTGAAGGTTAGAAGTCTGAAAGCAAGGTGTTGGTGGCATACCCTCTGAAGGCTCTAAGGAAGAATCCTTTCTTGCCTCTTCTTGGGTCTGGTGGCTGCTGCCATGCCTGGGCTTGTGGCTTCCTGATTCCTATCTCTGCCTCCAGTTTCACATGCCTTCTTCCCTATGTCTCTGTCTTCCCTGTGTTCCCTCTTCTCATGAGGGCACCAATTGTTGGATTAAAAGCCAGTCCTAAATCCAGGATGATTTTATCTTGAGATTCTTAACTAATTACATCTGCAAAGACTCTGTTTTCAAATAAGGTCGTATTCTGAAGTTCTGGAAGATATGAATATTGAGGGGAGTGCACTATTCAACCCACTACAGAAAGCCACTTTGGGTCAGAGGCTATTTGTGCTTGACTGACTTACTACCAGTGAGGGGTTCCACATTGTCTGCCATGTGTCAACTGATCTAGTTCCAAAACTCCGTATTGCCTTTGTCACCCACTCCTGATACCAACGCCACAGTTTGGGTTTTCTTGAGAAGCGACCCTGCAGAATGTTTTTAGGGAATGCTCTTAGCACCTGGGAGGGAGGGGGAAGTCAGGCAGCAACAGTTTCAACCAACCCCATAGGAGCTTTGGAGCCAAAATCACCTGTCGGTGGTGTTCTGGATTGGGCCAAAATGGTTGGATATTTATATTCTCACATAAACATTATAGTACAGGTGACAACAGGACTTAGTTCTCATTAATCACCCTTGAATGCTCTGCTAATCTAAATCTTTGAAATGATTATTTTAAAATAATTTAAAATGATTATTTAAAAATGATCATTTTGAAACTAAAACATATTATATGTAGAAGATATACATAAGAAAATCAGATCATTTGTCCACAATTTCAAGACCCAGAGAGAACAACCATTACTAGCTCAATAAATAACTTTTAAGCTTATTTTTTATGTTTATATTTTTTTCAAAACATTAAACTATAGGCACTGTTTAAACCAGCCTTTCCATTTAAAACTCTATCACTAATTCATTTCCATCTCATTACATATTTCCCTCAAATATGTGATGTTTTATGGCTATATAGCATTATATCACTAAAATCAAATTTATTTTACCTATTCTACCACTGTTAAATATTTGGATTGTCTGCAATTCTTCCATCATCATAAGATCATCATCATAGTAAATCTTTGCATATATCTCTGCTCCTTCCTTCAGATAAATCATTATGATATAATTCCTGAGTCAAAAATTAAGAATATTGTTCAAAATCTTTGCTGATTATCTTTATAGAAATTAGTTATTCTTGAGGAAAGTGTTATATCATACACAAAGCATTAAAAATTGCGAAG
This sequence comes from Lasiurus cinereus, assembly GCA_011751065.1. Classification (NCBI taxonomy): domain Eukaryota; kingdom Metazoa; phylum Chordata; class Mammalia; order Chiroptera; family Vespertilionidae; genus Lasiurus; species Lasiurus cinereus. The sequence continues at coordinate 3,256,855 of JAAGEH010000050.1, forward strand.
ATTAATTTAATAGATGCATTGTACCCATCGGTGTGCTGGTCAGTGTGAACAACAGACCCTTCAGAGGGGAAAGAAAAGGTTCTGATTTGTAGCACTTGCTGTTTCTGTGATGTAAACACTTTCACTATCAATTTCAAGCTATCATGGTGACATCATTGCATGGGGAGCTGGGGAGAGGTGCACCAGCTCCAACAATAATAAACAAATATTAACAATTTTTAATGACATTTTTTACAAAAGAAATAAAATATTATGAATAATGTTGAAGTCCTTCTTGTCTCTCTCCACAGACCCATCTCCTTATCTTCCATTCCCAGAGACAACTACTATCAAGAATCTGGTATGTACTTTTCCAGATGATATTTTAATACATTTCCTATACATCCTATCTAATAAAAGAGTAATATGCAAATTAACCATCACTCCCACAATCCAATCAGGAGTGAGTAAGCAAATTAACGCAACCAAGATGGTTGCAGCCACAGAGAGAGCAGGAGGGAGGCTTGGGTTTCCCTGGCGATGGAGGAAGCCAAGCTTTCTGCACACCCTGGCAGGCCCAGGCCTCCACTCCAGGCTACAAAATTTCAATTATAGAAGATAAATAAATCCCAACAGAAATGACTGCCACCACTGAGCGAGCAGAAGGCTTTGCTCCGCTCCAGGCTACAAAGTTTCAATTGTAGAAGATAAATAAATCCCAGATACCAGGGCTTCCACTTGGGTTGCCAGGGGGCATGGCTGGCCTTCAAACTACCACAGGCCCCTCACCCAGGCCACCTCATGCCCCAAGGAAACCCCCACTCTGATCTGGATACCCTTTGGGGCAAACCAACTGGCCTTTACCCATGTACCAGGCCTCTAACCTATCTAATAAAAGAGTAATATGCAGATTGACCATCACTCCAACACACAAGATGGCTGCCCCCATGTGGTCAAAGATCCTGCCCCCATGTGGACACAAGATGGCCACCACAAGATGGCCAGCAGGGGAGGGCAGTTGGGAGGAACCAGACCTGCAAGGGAGGGTAGTTGTGGGCAATTAGGCCAGCAGGAGAAGGCAGTTGGGAGGGACCAGGCCTGCAAGGGAGGGCAGTTGGGGGTGATCAAGCCTGCAGGGGAGGGCTGTTAGGGGTGACCAGGCCAGCAGAGGAGGGAAGTTGGAGGTGACCAGGCTTGCAGGAGAGGGAAGTTAGGCATCAATAAGGCTGGCAAGGAAGTGGTTAGGGTGTGATCAGGTTGGCAGGCAGAAGCAGTTAGGGGCAATCAGGAAAGCAGGCAGGTGCGCAGTTGGGAGCCAGCAGTCCTGGATTGTGAGAGGGATATCCGACTGCCCGTTTAGGCCTGATCCCAGTGGGTTTGGGCCTAAACAGGCAGTCGGACATCCCTCAAGGGGTCCCAGATTAGAGAGGGTGCAGGCTGTGCTGAGGAACACCCCTCCCCATGCACAAATTTCATACACCAGGCCTCTACTATGTATAATAGAAACAATACCTAGTTATGTTTTGCATACTTTGCATTTACCTCATCCTATTATTACATTATACATATTCTTCAACTTCCTTTCCTCTTCAATATAATGTTTTTGAGAGCACCTGTTACATGATCTCACATTCCTTCTGTTATGCCATCCTTTCTAAGTTAAAGTGATATACTTAAGAAATGCCAGCGTTTGGAGGGTCATCTGGTCTAACATGCATCAGCTTTTCCATTAGTATAATCTTTTCCTCATGGGACTTGAGTGACCACTTATTGGTACTTCCCTTTTTTTCTTGGGAGGTTGAGGGCAGTAACAAATTAAACTAAGTGCTTGGTTCATAGGCATGAGAAATAGAAGGCACCTTGAGAGGCTTGAGCCAGCCTGCTGCCTTCAGACGGTTATGCCAGGAGAGCAAGGAGATTAAATCACCTCCTCAAGGCCATCCAATCTGAACATGGCAGACTCGATGCCATAGTCCAGGTCTCCTGTTAACATCTCCTTTCCCTGCACTGAGTTTCAGTGTGAGAGTAAGAGTCAGCGAGTGCTGAGAGACAGCATGTCTGTGCCACTACTTCTTGACAAGCTGCACATTCAACACATAGAATGAAGAGATGAGGGTAGAATAAAAAATGGTGCCTGCAGATGACATATTTTGCTTCTAACTTACCAATTTGGAAGGATTTAGGAGAAGAAGCAAAACTGGAAAATGTGGCTCAGAATAAGCACCTCACCAAGGGAACAGAATAGCCTTCTTGTCCCAGTCCCACCTGTAATAACATTCTACCCAGATAATGAAACAAACATACCTCCTTCCTGCTTTACCGCTTCTACTCAATCATGTCTGCATCATCCCTCCCATCTGCTGACACCCCAAATCTCAGGACAGCCTGAGGATGCAGTGCAGGGTTAAAGAGGGAAGATGCTGAGGGAAACTTTCTGCCAGTTTCAAGTGGTTTTTATGATGCAGAAATGTGTGTGTGTGTGTGTGTGTGTGTGTGTGTGTGTGTGCGCGTGTGTGTGTGTGTGTGTGTGTGTTGGGGAGGGAGCAGCCTTCCTCATGACTGTCCCTGAAGCCAGTCTTTCCTAGCCCATGAACAAGGTTTCCTAATTGGCAGAGAAATAGCCTCTCCCACTACAAAAAGAACTAGTCCCCCCCAAATGCTCTGGAGAGATAGAAAGATCTCAACAAACATAGACAAAGACATTGACTTAAAGCAAATGCTGACACCCCAAGAAAGACAAGGAGAAAAGGGAATATTTTGGGGGGAGTAGCAGCATTTCTTGACAGGAAGGAGAAAGTAAAGGAATGAAGTAAAAGATCATGAATTGGCAAAGGGAATTTGTCTCGTAACATTCATAACGATGTCAACAACCAGAGCCTTCAAAGAATTGACTCTGGAAGCAACAAGGAAAGCACAGAGCTTTAGCAGAGGGTCAGGAGCCCAACCACAACACGAAGCCTGCTCACCCTTGGCTGGGGAACCACCACCTCCTTGTCAGGAAGGACTGAGGCTCAAGCTGCACTTGCCCTGGGATGATTTATTTACAGATAAATTATACAGCTATAATTGAGCACATGCATTTAACTGAAATCTTTAGTCACAAGATTGCTCATGCCAAGCTTGTTGAATTAAACTTAAATGATCCTTTTGCATTTAAAGTGCCATTAGGGAGCTGGGTAAAGGGAGTGGGGTAGGGAAGGTGGGAAGAGGGATGGAGGACCTTAAGCATAAGCTGTATTCTACCCAGCAAAACCCATCCTGGATTGGGGCTCCCTGTACCTATACTTATTTGCTGGAGAGGAGGGTGTGATGGAGTTAATGTTTCCGCATGGCAGTTCCATCACATAGTTGAGGGTGTGCTGGTGGACTGAGTCAGTGAGTCCAATCCCCGCTCCACCCAGGAGTGAAAAGACAATGGAGTCTTTCAGGGCATAGGTGTGAGTCATGCTTGAGCAGCAACCATGCAATGAAACACCATGACATCACCTCTATGGTCTACCACTTGGCCCCCAGAACGGCCGTAGAAGCAGTGATTGAATCTGAAGCAAATTCAACTCTATTAAGTTAACCTTTGCAAGGTCAACATCTGCTCCTGGCTTTTCAGCCAGCCAGCAATCTTGAAAATGAGTGTAGGTGGCTTGGTTAATGAGGCTTCCATAATAGAAATCTGGGTCCTGATTAAATTTTGTACAGCCTGTGTTTGTGGACACCAGAGTGTCTATCTTGCTGGGTTTCTCAGAGTTGTCAGTTCTATGTCAAAAATTATAACAGCAAATGCCCTTTTGAAAAGCATACTGCAGAAATTTTTCATATATATATGAACAACTTTGTGCACACATACACATATATACCAAGTATATACATACACATATACACCTATATATGTATGTTTTAGGCACTTAATGCTTATGTATTTGTTTGTGTATATATAGGTAAAGTTGTTCGTTGCAGCATTTTTTTGTTGTTGCAGTACTAAATATTCCACTCAATGTCCAACAGTAAGATATTTTTAATTACATTATGGCCCAAGGTATAGTGGCATGTAATGGAGCTGTTGACAAGAAAAAAGTATATTGATCTGTATTAGCACACATGACATTATTGTTTAAAATGCTTAAAATATGTTAACTGAAAGAAGAAGACTATGTGATAGAAAGAACTATGCTTTAGGGTCCTATTTAGAGGATAGACATAAATATAAATATATATTAGTAGACAAGTGTATGAAAAAATAGGGAAAATAGCTATTCACTGGATTAAGCTGTGGAGAGGGATTTGGTGGGCTGCGGAAGGTAGAGCAGTGTGAAGGGAAAATGTGTTTGTTAAAATGAGGGTTTTTTTTAAATGTGTCTTGTAAAATATGCCAAAATAAATAAAGACACATGAAATGCATCCACTGGCTAAAGATGTACTTGAAGAATGAGTCCAAGTCTCCATAAAGGAGGATTCAAGTGCCCCAAAGTAATTTCATGGTTAATGGTTTTATACTGCCATGTCTTCCCTTTAGCACCATTTTCAAGGAATTGGGCATTCTCTTTCTAGATATTTCCTTTCTCGATAACTCAGACAACCATTGATCTAATAATAAAAGGAAGCTATTAGAGACTCTGTGTGCCCAGATATTACTCATGCTTGATAAATTGCACACCAAGGGAATATGAAAAAGCACATCAAAAAATAGAATTTAATTCACATTGATTAAAACAATATGTGCCAAACAGCTCTTTTTGATGGAGAGAAAAAATAGTAGCATCTATGAAGAAATTTAACAACTGAATTATAGAAGATTATGGCCCCCCCAGATTTCAATTATTCAATGAATTTTTTATTATTACTTTGTATCACGCATTATGCTGAGGATGAATAGTAGGACAGTATAGTAGAAAAAAACAGAAAAGCTAAAATAATAATTACCATGCAGTGCAATAAGTGGTAAAATGGAGGCTAAGAACAAAGTACATTTAAGCAAGTTCAAACAGCATATAAACCTGGAAAAATATGAGGTTTTGAGGGAAAGACAAGAACACTCCTGTTCCGGGGTATGGAGGACATATATCTCAAACTGCCTCTGCCTACTTACCATGTCCACACCAAATTGGACTTCTTATTCCTACACACACACACACACACACACACACACACACACACACACACAACCTTCATCAGCTCCTCCATGGTTTTTTTCTTAGTTCATGGCAAACCCATCCTTCAGTTGTTCAAGCCAAATGTTGAGGAGTCACTATTGAATCCTTTCTATACCCCAATCCAGAGCATTAACAAACCTTTTGGCTCCACTGAAAAGATCCAGAACCTGATCATCTTGTCTCAAGATGGTGAATATACTAAGCTATGGCTTGTCTTTTTGTTCTTTAAATTTATATTCCCTAATATGAATTTGAATCTAAGGCTAGAAATATGGAGAGATTTAAAATAAGCAATTCATACTGAGGTTGTAGACACTCGAAATGAATTAGATAATACAGCAAAATCTTATGATAGAGTGCTTCCAGGCCGTAGAGGAATTAATGACCGTAAAGCAATTCATATTCTTCTAAATAGAAGTGAAGAAGGGGAATAAATAATAGCTAAGTGGATGCTGACAAAATACTTGCTAGCATTGTATAACAAGTTAGAGAAAGCATCACAATATTCAAGCTGGTGTTTTTTTTTAATAAAGGCATCTTAGGACATACTTTATCTGCATATTAAACATGTGAGCACATTCTTAGCTTCTGCAAAGAATCATCCTTCTCGTTGTTTTTTTCTGAGCTGTTGTGATCCTCTCAGTCTAGTTTTTATTTTCTAACTTTTGCTGAAGAAATGAATCTAAGAAATGCTTTACTTTCCTCTTCATTCCATTACTAGAAAAATTCCAGTGTAATAAACACAAGAGGCAGGCCCACTGGTCAGCCTCAGCTGTCACTTGGTCTCCATGTCAGGTAGATGGTCCTGATAGTTGTGTTCCCAGGAATATCAGTTCAGCACAGATAAGAGGAGACAGAAATTCAGGTTTTCATATGAAATCTCTCTTTTAAAAAGGTTAGCAAGCAAGTAAAAAATGTTAGACTGAAAGACTGTGTATTCTATTGCATTAATATGGCATTTAAGACTTTATAATTATATGTTAGCTATACCTTAAGTTATTTCTACATATATGATCCTATTTGATTCTCATAACCACTTGTTACATATGGGAAAGGTATTACAATCCACTTAGGGGAGATGAGGAAACTGTGGCTCTGAGACATGGAAAGATCTATTGGTGAAAGGTCATGCTGTTTATGAGTAGAGGAGGCCAAAGCACTGTGTGGGCCAAAAGTATACACAGAAACTAAAGCTAGCTGCTAGCTCAGGTAGAAGTTTGAACGAGGTTCTAGAGTCTACAAAACTCTCTCAGGTACATTCTCTCTCTCCCTGGGAGAAAGGAATGTTGTCATTTTTCTTTTCCGATATGGTAGTGGTCTGAGAAAGGATGGAGAAGCTTATCCAAGTTACATAAATCCAAGCCTTCTAAAATCTAAACCTCTCAATCCAAATCTTGTGCCCTTGCCTCTATTCCATAATGTTTTAAACCCTCAGATGCTTGAGACAAACTTTTAGATTCTGGTTACTTTCCACTTCCTTCAAATTACACAAATTATTTGAGATCAAAGTAAATACACAAAAATTAATTGTATATATGTAATTTCATTGAACTCACCGTATAAATTAAGAGAAAAAATAGAATAATCATGAAAAATGCAGTAAAGTTTACTAGTCTTCAAATCTGAGGTAACTTAAGTCTAACCTTACCTGGATGACATGTATTTGTTTCTCTCTTCCTCTAACATGTAGCTATTAAATATCAAAAAGTAAGCGCAAGAAAAATAAGACATATAACTAAATACTTATAACTTGTCAAAAATGCTACTGGAAGACTGTGTATTCTATTGCATTTATATGGCATTTAAGACTTTATAATTATATGTTAGCTATACCTTAAGTTATTTCTACATATATGATCCTATTTGATTCTCATAACCACTTGTGACATATGGGAAAGGTATTACAATCCACTTAGGGGAGATGAGGAAACTGTGGCTCTGAGACATGGAAAGATCTATTGGTGAAAGGTCATGCTGTTTATGAGTAGAGGAGGCCAAGAGACTAGCATCAAGGATGAGATTTTCATACAAATTCTGCCACTACATAGCCTTATGATGTAAGCAAGACACACTTCTCTGGATATCAGTCCCCTTTTTAAATGAAATAATGAGCTTTAACTATATTATTTCTAAGTCCCTTCCAGCTCTGACATTGCAGGTTTTAATGCCAAATCCCCAGGCCTTTGATTCCTAGTCCATTACTCTTTTCACCACTACATCCTGCCTGCACTGCTCTAACCTGAGAGGCTCTGTGATATCTCTGACCAAACGGAGGCACTTCCCTAAACAGAGTAGCTATTGGATCAGAACAGTCAGATATGGGCTTCTCCCATATCTGGTTGCTACAGGTAAGAAGAGACCTATTTAAGTAACTCATATCCAAGAGAATAATGCAGCAACAGAAATCACTGGGTTAACAATATTCGAAACAAGACAGACACTGGAAACCAAGAGATGCAGGCTAAGTACAGAGTCTTTGGAATTGGCAGTCACGAGTTGACCAGAGATCAAGAAAGAAGAGGGTCATTCTAAGGAAGGAGACAGCCATGTGTCAGCAGACAAAAAAAGAAGAATGGCCAGATGGATGCCAGGTGGTGAACTGACCTGTGGTGCTAGCAATTAGATATCCAGGTTGAATCAGATGCTTGATCAGGACAAGGATGGCTTCCTCTTGGGTCTTTTATTATTTTTAATTTTTAGTAGGTAGGGTACAAACTAAACTGATCATGGCAAACTTGAAAGCTAAAACATTCTGGATGGAAATATAGGTCAAGGATCAGTGGAATTAGGGAGTGGAGGAGAATGGAATTGCTAAGTTCATACAACTGTTCTTACTTCTTACATTCAGGCACAATACATCACATCCACTATTAAGTCTTCCTGTAGAAGAGAAGGTACAGGCCTGTGCTCTCTACTCTGAGTAAAAATTGGTGAGAAGTTAACATATTGATGACTTTTTAGTGAGATAAACCCACCTGCCTCTATGACAAGGTCAGTCTTCCATAAAATTTTATTTCACTTAAAATAAACAAATGTGGCCCTAGTCAGTTTTCTCAGTGATTAGAGCATTGGCCTGCAGACTGAAGTGTCCCAGTTTGTTTAGTCAAGAGCACCTACCTCCTTTGAAGGATCATCATGTGCAGGAGAAGCAACCAATTGATGTGTCTCTTTCACATTGATGTTACTCTCTGTCTAAAAAGTAATGGAAAAAAATATCCTTAGGTGAGGATTAACAGAAAAATAAAAAAATAATAATAAAATAAAAGTTACATAATCTTCACCTAGATTAAAGGTTATATCTTTCCATACTTTATTCCTCTTCCCTAAACATTTTTAAAGTTTGTGGTTTTTTTTTCTGAATGAGATCACCAATAAAATCTTTACCTAGTTTTACCAGGGGTTAATATTTTTCTACATACTTTATTTCTCTCCCTACCTATTTTTAACTGATGTTTTCTACCAAATGATTTGTTAGTTGCAGAATTCTAACATTTCATCCCTAACTACTTCAGCATAAGAACGTTTTCATACTGAATTACCATACCATTAAAACAGCATTAAAAAAACTAACACTAATCCCTTAGTATTAATCCATCTAATATTTGACCCATATTCGAATTTCTCCAATGGCTCAAAAGCCTCTTTTATATCTGCCCTTTAAAAAAATCATAATCCAACCAAAGTCCATGCTTTACATTTACTTGATATATCTGTTTGGGTCAGTTCTTACTTGTTTTGTTTTTCATGGCATTAACTTTCTTAAAGAGTTCCAGTTAGTTTGCTTGCTTTCAAAATGTTCTATAACACTGATTTCTTCTGATTATTTCCTCAAGATCAGATTGAGGTTACTAGTAAAATTTTTAAAAATACTATGTCAATAAGTGTGCTTCTTATTGCATTACATTAGGAGGCACATAATGTCAGGGTCCTGCATTATTAGTGATACTAGTTTTGATAACTTGATTAATGTGGCGACCATTAGAAGTCTCCATAAAAACGAACATTTTTCCTTTGTAATTAGTAATTTGTAGAGTGATTCTTTGAGTCCAGGTGACTATCCTATTTTCCAACAACATTTTATCCAGTCTTTCCTGAATCAACTATAACACTGGGGTAGATAAGTAGTTGGATAGATAGATAGGTAAGTAGGTAGGTAGATAAGATAGATGTATGTATGTTAGATCTGTGTTATATATTAAATCTGAGAAAGTTATAGAGCATGAGAATATACAAGCACACATTCCATTAGTCAATTAGAATAATAACATCATGAAAAACTGTTGTATACTTGTGAGAGAATAAGTGTAAAAAGAGGAAGATAGCCATGGCCAGTTTGCCTCAGTGGATAGAACATTAAACTGAAGGGTCATGGGTGTGATTCTAGTCAATGGTATTTACCTCCTTTGCAGGTTCCATTCCTGGCCCTGGTCCAAGTGTGGATGGTAAGCATCCAATAGGTGTGTCTCTCTCATTTGGATGTTTCTCTCTTTCTCCCTCTCCCTTCCACTCTCTCTAAAAATCAATGGAAAAAATATCCTCATGTGAGGGCTAACAACAGCAAAAAGGCAAATAATGCCTTACAATTATTGTGAAAATAGTTGTAATCTGACAGGCTCCCAAAAGGAGTCTTAAGTATCCTGAGTGATCTTTAAGAGACAGCATGATGGAAATTGCTCTTCAAGACCTCAGTTTCTACATCTACATAATACGGCATTAGACTAGATAACCTTTAATATTCTTTTTACTCGTTGTCTATGATCTCTGACTTGCACTTTTTCTGTGCCTTTAAATTCACAAAACACTCTCCCATATTCATTGACTTACTTTCTTTCCCAATCCTGAGAGACAGTAGCATAAATAATGCTTTTTAAAAATATATTTTATTGATTTTTTTACAGAGAGGAAGGGAGAGGGATAGAGAGTTAGAACCATCCATGAGAGAGAGAGACATCGATCAGCCGCCTCCTGCACGCCCCCTACTGGGGATGTGCCCGCAACCAGGATACATGCCCTTGACCGGAATCAAACCTGGGACCTTCAGTCCGCAGAACAACGCTCTCTCCACTGAGCCAAACCGGTTTCAGCATAAATAATGTTTTATGTAGGGCACTAGGAAAGATTATAACTGAAAAACTGATATTTAGAGGTCAGCCACCAAGGCTTTCTTAACCTCATCAGAGGCCATAAAGGCCTGAGGAGATGGAGGCGTTCCTCTTGTCATAAGAAATATGGGATCTTTTGCTACACCAGAGCCCACTCACTTTTTGTCCATTTTACTAGGGGTACCAGTTAATAATGCAGATTTTTTTCAATAGATGGCGTTACACATATATTGATATATAGTGATTTGATGTGTATACTATTTTGTTGTATTGACAGCAAGCTTCAAAACTTCATATGTCAAATTCACTGAAGGTGTTAACATCACAGATATTTTTACACTTAAAAATGTCAAATTTCATGCCAAAAAAGAGCATTTGTGGGAAGTTTTAACTAATTACTTTATTTTGAAGAAAAAGTTATTGTATACTTTGGGAAGCTTATGGTGAACATGCTCTATCTCAAGATACTAGTGAATGCTGGTTTAAATGTTTTAAAAGTGATGATTTCTATTTGAAAGACAAAGACGTCCAGGTCAACCAAAAAAGTTTGAAGACCAACTATGACAAACATTATTGGATGAAGATTCATATCAAACTCAAAAACAACTTGCAGAAAGATTAAACATTGCTCAGCAAACAATTTCTTATCATTTATAAGTAATGGGAAATATTTTAAAGGAAGGAAAATGGGTGCCACATCAACTGAATGAAAGACAAATGGAAAACTGAAAAGTCATCAGTAAAATGTTGCTTTAATGGTACAAAAGAGTCTTTTTTGCATTGAATTGTGATTGGCAATGAAAAGTAGATTTAGAGAAAACCAAGATGGTGGCATAGGTGAACACCTAAACTGCTGCCTTGCACAACAATTTCAAAACTACAGCTAAAAGACAAAAAACAGACATCATCCAGAAGCAAAGGATAGCTGGCTGAGTGGAAATACTACAACTAGAAGGAAAGAGAGGGGCTCAGGGAGACTCAGAGGAGCTGCAAAAAAGCTGAGGTACAAAGATACGCACATGGAAAGGAAGGGTGGTAGAGGGCCTGGCTGGTTTCCTCTAGTAGGAGGGAGACAGAAACTCTGACTGCAATGAATCCCAGTTCCGACTGCACTGAACCCCAGTTCCGGGCAAGACTCATACAAGGGGAGTCTGGACTGTCGAAAAAAGAAAGGAATGCATGGAAACTCAAGGAAACTCAGGGGAGCCACAAAAGGCAGAGGTCTGGAGGCATGCGTGCCAGTGTGCGCAGAGGACTAACTGCTGACTGTGCTCCTGGCTTTCTCTAGCAGGAGGAAAACTGAACATCCCAACTGTGCTGAACTCCCCTTCCGACTGCACTGAATCCCAGTTTCAGGCGAGACCCTGGGGACTCAGACTCATATGGTTTTCCAGAGCACATAGAAACTCAGGGGAGACACAAAAGGCAGAGGTCTGGAGGTGTGTACACATGTGCACAGAGAGGGCTGCAGCGATTACTGAGGGACACTGAGACCCAGGGGCCACAGAGGGCAGGACTAATAGAAAACCAAGGCTGTCTGCTCAGTCCCGAGACTCTGTCCCATCCAAGCTGAACACAGAGGCTTTTGTAATTTTGCAAGTCTTATATCATTAGGCTGACTCCAGCATAGAAGTTTTTCCGGTGTAGTCACAGCTGATCCTCACAACCAATTGGCTTGGAGGTCAATTCCCTTCAGTGATACCAACAACAATCAAGAATTAACTACAGCAAGGCTGTACACACAGTCCACAGAGGGGTGCACCAAGAGAGTCCACCTCAGGTAACTGGGAGGCGAAACTGCTAGGCCACATAGGACACCTAGCACACAAACTCAGGGAAGCAGCGCAAATGCGGAGACAAAGGAAGAGATCACAAATGAAAGAAATGGAGGAAAACAAATGACTGGATATAGAGTTCAAAACCACAGTTATAAGGTTTTTTAAGAATTTCCTAGAAAAGATGGATGAATTTAGCAAGACCCAAGAGGAGATGAAAAAGGACCAACTAGAAATTAATCATATACTGACTGAAATAAAAGATATTATACAGAGACCTAATAGCAGACTAGAGGATCTCAAGAATCAAGTCAAACATTTGAAATACAAAGAAGCAGAAAACACTCCACTGGAAAAGCAAAAATAAAAAAGAATGAAAAAATTTGAAGATATTGTAAGGAGCCTCTGGGACAACCTTAATATCAGAATTATGGGGGTGCCAGAAGAAGAGAGAGACCAAGATACTGAAAACCTATTTGAAGAAATAATGACCGAAAACTTACCCCACCTGGTTAAAGAAATAGACTTAAAAGTCCAGGAAGCACACAGAATCCCAAACAATAGGAATCCAAAGAGGACCACACCAAGACACATTATCATTAAAATGCCAAGAGCAAAAGACAAAGAGAGAATATTAAAAGCAGCAAGAGAAAAACAGTTAATTACCTACAAGGGAGCACCCATACGATTATCAGCTGACTTCTCAACAGAAACTATGCAGGCCAGACGGGAGTGGCAAGACATATTCAACGGGATGAATAGCAAGAACCTACAACCAAGAATACTCTATCCAACAAAGCTATCATTCAGCATTGAAGGTCAGATAAAGAGCTTCACAGATAAGAAAAAGCTAAAAAAGTTCATCAACACCAAACCAGTATTATATGAAATGCTGAAAGGTACTCTTTAAGGAGAGGGAAAAAAGAAAAAAGGTCAAGATAAAAATTATGACAACAAATACATATCTATCAACAAGTGAATCTAAAAATCAAGTGAATAAAAAAATTTGATGAACAGAATAAATGTGAATGTAATAGAATCAGGGGCATAGAAAGGGAATGGACTGATAATTCTCAGGGGGAAAGAGGTGAGGGGGGTGCAGTGAGAGAATGGACAAAAATTGTACACCTATGGATGAGGACAATGGGGAGGAGGTAAAGGCAGAAGGTGGAGTGGGAGCTGGTGGAGGAACTATGGGAGTAAAAAAGAGGAACAATTATAATAATCTGAACAATAAAGATTTATTAAATTTTTTAAAAAGTGGATTTATTTTGAGAATTCCAAATGCACAAAATCATGGGTTGATCCAGGTCAACCATCAACATCAACTGCAAAGCCAAACCGCTTTGGGAAAAAGACAATGCTCTATGTTTGGTGGGATCATGAAGGTGTGGTATAGTATGAGCTTCTAAAACCAGGTATAACCATTAATTCTTGTCTCTACTGACAACAAATAATCAATTTGAACCACACTTTGATCGTGAAACGACCAGAATGTGCCAGAAAACACAGCAAAGTAATCTTGTTTCATGATAACGCACCATTACACACTTCAAAACCAGTTAAAAACACATTAAAAGATCTTGCTTGGGAAGTATTAACCCAACTGCCCTATTCACCAGACCTTGCTCCTTCAGATTACCACTTGATTAATGGCACATGCACTTTCTGAGCAGCACTTCAAAACATACAAAGAAGTGGAAAATTGGATCTCTGAATTATTTGTCTCTAAACAAGAAAAGTTCTATTGAGACGATATCCACAAATTACCTGAAAGATGGGAGAAATCTGTAGTTAGTGATGAACATTATTTTGAATAAAGCACTTTTTATGTTTCTCTTGAAATCATTGTATTTTCTTTGATTACAAAATCTGCCATTATTAACTGGTACACCTAGTATATAGTAGGGTTCCATATAGATTTAATTTTTGAAGAAGAGTTCTCTAAGCATAAGCAACCAAATCTCTCTATATAAAAGCCTAAGTGACTGTTAAAACCAGATGACCTGCCAGTAGCTAAGACACACACTGACCACCAGGGGGTAGATGCTCAATGCAGGAGCTGCCTCCTGGTGGTCAATGCACTCTCACAGCCAATCTCCTGTGGCCAGGCAACCTCCTGTGGCTGGCTAACCTCCCACATTCCCTTCCCTCAATCCCAGTCAGTCCTGATAGGGACTGACTGGGTGAGACTGCCCTGATCACCCTGATTGCTAACCTGGTCAAGAGGCCCCAACTATGCACGAATTTGTGCACCAGGCCTCTAGTATATATATATACAAATTTTAACTCCTCAAAATTTAAACCTTTTGTGCATCAAAAGATACAATAAAAAATTGAACTGGCTGAGACCAGTTTGGCTCAGTGGATAGAGCATCGGCTTGCAGACTGAAAGGTCCCAGGTTCGATTCCGGTTGGGGGCATGTACCTTGCTTGCAGGCACATCTCCATTGTGGGGTGTGCAGGAGGCGGCTGATCGATGTCTCTCTCTCTCATGGATGTTTCTGACTTTCTATCTCTCTCCCTTCCTCTCTGTAAAAAGTCAATAAAATATATATTTTTTAAAAAATTGAACTGAAGAGGAGACAATATTTGCAAATAATATATCTGATAAAAGTCTAATGTCCAGAATATAAAAAGAACTTTTCTACTCAGTAATAAAAAGACAAATAATCCAATTTTTAAAAAATGGACAAAGGATAGAAATAGACATTTCTTCAAAAATGATAAACAAAATAAATGACAGCACATAAAAAGATGCTCAACATAATAACCACTAGGAAAATGCAAATCACATCCACTACGAAGGATATAATTAAAAAGAGAGGTAATAACAAGTGTGGAGAAATTGGGACTCCCATACATTTCTGCTGGTATTATAAAAGATGCAGCTATGGAAAATAGTTTTGTATTTGTTCAATTATCACATGACTCAGCAATTTCACTTCTAGGTATATATTTAAGAGAACTAAAACCATACGTTCACACAAAAACTTGTCTGCAAATGTTTATGGCACAATATTTCAAACTAACCCATAGTGGAAACAATACAAATATTCATCAACTGATAAGCTGATAAACAACATATGGTATAGCCATACAATGGAATATTATCCAGCTAGGTAAAGGAATAAACGTAGATGACCCTTAAAAAACATTATGCTAAGTGAAAAAAACCAAGCACAAAAAGCCATCTATATCATAAAAGGCCTATGGTTCTGATGCAGTCACAGTGTCATGACCAACTACCAGATTCACCAGGAGGTGCATTGATGGGTCCTGCATTGGCTGCTGTGGGCGGGACTTTGGGTTACAGAGAGACAATGGTGGTCAGGACTTCTGGAGCTTGGCAGGGTGCCGGCAGTATCTGAGGAGCTTTGTGGGCCACCAGCAGCATCCGCGGAGTGTGTGAGGCTTCGCAGGTCAGCAGACATGGCCCTGAAGGCAGATTAGGCTAGGGGACCCTACACACACACAATTTAATCAATCATGCACTGGGCCTCTAGTATACATATATTAAATCTATATATGACTCCAGAATAGACAAATCTGTACAGAGAGAAGGTAGATTAGTGCTTGCTAGGAGGTGGAGAGAGTGACTGCTAACAGGTATGGAAGTTCTTTTTGGACTGATTAAATGTTCTGGAATTATATATTGGTGATAGTTGCACAATATTGTGGGTATACTGACAACCAGTGGCTATACTAAAACACCAGTTTAAAATGATGAATTATATGTATAGGAATTATATCCCAAGTAAACATTGCAAAAAAAAAAATACTGGTGTTCTCCAGAAATTATTATTTGAAACTTTAGGTTAACTTTGTGATCCAGAAAATAAACAAATGGATAAAGGAGACTGGTCTGTAGATTTCCATTGAAGAGGAATGTGTGGAGAATTCTTGTTGCCAGACTGAGAGAGCTTCTCAGGTAAGCAAAGGTTTGCTCAGTTCCCAGGTCACTGCACTCCCAGGGCAACCACTGTGGTGCTCAAAGTTTGAACGTGCAGTTGTTCAAGCTGCGTAAACACAATGCTGGTGGGGCACGTCCAAACTCACAAGAAAGTATAGATAGGCCCACTTAAGCGCTGCTTACCAAGGTCTGAGTGAGGACAGAACTTTCCTATGTTCTTACAAACTCAAGCAGAAATAGAACTATTAGAAAGGAAACAAGAACAAAACCCCAAACACCAGCATCACCATGAAAGTACACAGGTCTCACACATCGTGGGGAAATAATCTACTTCTGCAGGGAATGCCTTTTCTCTGATCATCTGTGGCGTTTAGGATAGGTGACCCAGTCAAACCGCACTCCGTTAAATTCATTCCCAAAAGAAGAACATAAAGTTTCGAGAATCGAGTTTAATGGCGAAAGGCACTTTTTTTTTTTTAAATGAGGCAATTAAAGCTCATTTTCCAGAAACACATCTGATGGTGTGAGATGGTGTAAGTCCTGAGAGGAAATGATCTGAGGACCTTTTCCGTGAATCCACACCCCGATTTGCAGCTGCAGTAAGAGCCATAAGAGACAGGGGGAGCAGTGCAGGATTCTGCCTCCCTCCCTGTGGTAGTGTCAAGGGGGAAACAGACAAGGCTGTCAAGATAGAGGCATTTCCAGAAAAGGAACTCAAGTGTGGGTCTCAACATGCCGGGTAAGGGGAAGCAGGCTGCTGTAAGTGAAACAGTCTTCAGATGATTTGGGGTTGTAGAACCCTGATTATAAGTAACCTTGTCTGAATTTTCATTTTTTTCTTTGTTGTTGTTGTTGTGTGTGTGTGTGTATTCATAGTTCCAAGTTATATATTCTATAAAATACAAAGGCATAAACATAATTATAAATCTATGTTAATGAATCAATAATATATAAAGGTGTAACCTTTTGGATTTTCAAGTCATGACTAAAATGACCCCATGCAGGCAGGAGGGATGAGGAACTTCCAGATAACTTGGCCTGTAGGAATTCTGTGTAATGCACAAAGTTTGAAAGGTGCATTACGTCTTGTGTGTTATGTAGGCTGACTGGGCCAGAGTTGTGAATTTATACCAGAGCAATAGTACTCAAAGCAAACAAATAGTAATTGGACAGACGTTGGACTATAATCACTGCATGTGGTAAACTATATAAAGAGTTACATATTTAACTCACTCCCCAGGAGAGAGATATGAAGGGTGTTTTTAAGACAAGAAAAGTATACATCTGTTTGATTAGTTTTCACACGTTCTATCCTCTTGCAAAATGGAATGTAGGTCCAAAGGGCAGTAAGTAGTAACAAATACACAGCATCCATCTGGAGTGGCGTATGAGCAGTTGCTAAGGAAACACTTCTGAGAAAGAAACCATAGATGCTTTCACCAAAGCCAGGTAATTAAAAGTGTTGTTAAGGAAACAGAGTAAGATTTTTTTTTTTTAACTTTCTAGTTAAGGTAATCAGATCTATTTATATTCCTGTTGTCAATTCCTACCCAAATCTTGAAATTTCTTACGAAAATTAATCAAAACTATGATTCTTAAGAAATTGGAGGACAATCAAGGTCTCTCAATAGAGTAAAATGCTGCATAATTTCTCAAAAATAACTTGTAATCTTAAGAATACAACACCATGTGCTCACTTTGACAGCACATATACTACTACTACTACCACTAATAATAATAATAATAATAATAATAATAATAATAATACAATACCTTCACTCATGTACTCTCTTCTCAAAACTCATAGGATTCTTTCTTTTTTCTTTTTGTAGTTTTACTAAAAAAGGTTTTATATAACCTTTTTCTGCTTTAGTAAGTTTAGAGAAGATAAATTTAATTACTATAATTTCATGCAGGCTTACCATTAAAGTTGGGCCCACATCATAAAGAGACAGCATGCAAATTATCATAGTATGTCTGAAGCATACCCGGCAACCACTAAATCATCCACTAAATTACCTTCAAGTTAGGGCAGGACTGTATGAATGAGAAACTAGAGAGAGCACAGGGTGGGGGAGATATCTTTTAGGAAACTGGCTGAGATAGAAGAAATCCTGAGTAGCTGAAGCTGTTACTCTCTTGCCTATGAGCTGTGATATCCCATAAGTAGGCTTATTACCTAAAATTCGTGGGGTTAGATGTGTTTCAAAACCCCAAATGCTTTGGACTTCACGAAAGTAAACTATTTCAGTATGCTGCATATGAGGTGACTCCTGTCATAACCAAACTTACCAGCATGTCTGTAATTTAATGTATGAACATCAGACTAAGTGGGATAAAGACCAAAAATAGCCTCACATCAGTCAGGTCAGGTTTCCCTTCAAATTAATTCTGAAAAAGTATTGGTTTTCAGAAAAAAATTCTTTTTTAAATTGTGGATATAAGACTATGAATCTGTACTTAAATTTAAGAGACTATACCCTCTTTTTCCTGCATGAAGGTAAATCCTTTCCTGGGTTGTGGGTGGAAAATCAGTGTCTTTTTTGTCTTCTGTCTCACCTGACCCTTCACACTAGAGCTGGAACAAGAGACAGCAGCGCCACTCACCCAGTGTGTGACCCTGGCTCTGACTGTCAGTGTGTCTCATAAGAGGTGATTTGACTCACATCCACAAATCCTTGTTAGTTATAGTCCCAAGAGAAGAATTTTGTAATCTCTGGATTTTGGTGAATCATGGGGAGTCTGTATCCAAG
This sequence comes from Lasiurus cinereus, assembly GCA_011751065.1. NCBI lineage: Eukaryota > Metazoa > Chordata > Mammalia > Chiroptera > Vespertilionidae > Lasiurus > Lasiurus cinereus. The sequence goes on from JAAGEH010000050.1 coordinate 3,275,521, forward strand.
TAATTACCTTGAGGAATCTTTCACTCTCTCATTCACCTTTACCTAAATTATGTGTATCACTTGTCTAAGCAGTCCAAGATAATCAGATAATTTTAAAAAAAGCATTTTTGTTTCCTAGTGAATTTAAATAACTGAGACAACCCTGCCTGTTCTTCAATTTGCTCCTTTCTCCCCCAACCCCCCACTGAACCCTCTGCCTTCAATCCAAGTTAAATGGGATTAAAAGTTAGTACATTCTGAAAACCCTTATGTTGGGTGTTCAAAAGCTTAGCAAATGTAGTCAATGTGAAATAAGGCCATCGTTTTGGCTGTGATCCAAGTTTGAACTGGCAGAGCTGTCACTGCAGGAACGAAAATGCCATCTTCTTGGTCCTCGGACCTACTCAGTGAAAGGAAGCTATGAAGGAGTCTTGGCTGGGAGCCTCAGGGCTGTTCAGAAAGAATTCACTGCATCCATGCAGACCGATGCTGTCCGATAGACATAATGTGAGCCACACTTGTCATGCAAGATTTTCTCGTAGCTACATGTAAAGAAGTAAAAAGAAGCAAGTGGAATTAATTTTACTTAAGCCCGTATATTCAAAATATTAACTTTCTGATATATGATTATATAAAAATTAAACATGAATTAATTCACATTCTTTTTTTCACACCAAGTCTTCAAAATATCAATTTGCACTAGTCACATTTCAAGTATTCAACAGCCACATATGACTATTAGTTACCACCTTTGGACAGTGGAAGTTTAGGAAGTAGAGCTGGGATCCAAACATGAGCAATTTATGTAATTCTTCTGGGAAAAGAATAGCTCCTACTTTGACTTTCCTTTCACATTTATTCTACTATGTATCATAAAAAAAAGAACCATCGACTAGTGAAAATAATTTCTAGTACTTTCTGTAAACGAGTGAAATACAATGGATTCATGCTAAGAATCACCTGTCATTCTTTGCTGGGGAGAAGTCACAATTTGAATCCTATGTGCCATGCACAGTGTAATCACTAACCTGCTAGAATGCTTAATGATGAGTTCATGAAGGCCTTGAATACCTGCTCAGTCCTTCTCTTTCCTTCTTTGTTTCCAAAGACATCACAGCCAACTGAGTAGGCTCTTGCCTGTTCACAGAAGCTGTAAAGTTGGCATCAATACTTCCATTCATCTGCCTCTCTTCTGGGTCAAGAGGGCACAATAACAATATGGATTAGGAAACAAAAGGGTGTTAACTTGGGGGCAGGAGGCCAAAAACAACCCACATAAACAAACCATAGAGGTCAATGCTAATGAGCAGAGAACCAGCTTATGACTAAAATTCTCCAAGGCTTTGAGGAATTGAATGAAATTAGCTAACTAATAATAATTCAGTTAGTACAATACATACAAATTACTTGTGTACATAATTATGGATTTATGCAAATTAGTGAACCAGATGAACTCCTCCCTCATCTCTGGCAACTTTTGTTTTTCTTCTGGGAGTTGCAAAAAGCCAATGTGTCAGCAACTCATCTATTTCTGCCTGTTGGTTCATCACGGAGAAGTTACATGAGATGCATAATGTGAAATTAGATGTCAACATTCTGTTGAATTCTAGAAAGATGCACACAAATGTTTAGTTTGCATTACATTTCAACAAATTTGTGTCATTCTGAGGCTGTTAATTTTGGATTATGGAAAGTTGACGATTTGCATAAATCTGAATTCTACTAAGGACCCTGTGCTAACATGTTCTTTATATTATTTCCTGAAGGACAAGCTTTGATTCAATCTTTAATATCTTAATTACATATTTTAGAAGACAATATTCTCTTCAATCCCAAATATTCAGCTATTATATTCTCTTCAATC
>JAAGEH010000050.1:3277373-3360979 GCA_011751065.1 Lasiurus cinereus
ATATTCTCTTCAATCCCAAATATTCAGCTATTATATTCTCTTCAATCCCAAATATTCAGCTATGAGATTAATCTTTTGAATAGGTCCTAAAAGGTCGGTAGTTTTATCTATCATCATGTATTAAAAAAACAAACCCAAACAAAACAAAATGAAAAACAAGGCCCACGCCATGCACCATGAGTCCCTTGGAGGTCCTCACTCGGTCCCTCCTGACAAATGGCATAATCCTGGGAAGAGAGGCTCGTCAGGCCTGGAGCTGCGGAGCTCACCGTGGAGTTTAGCACATTTAAGTGCGCTGTCTCAGGTCCTGCAAGAATTATGATTCCCATTTAAACGAAGCAAGTTGTAATGCTGTGCAATATTGTAAAGCAACCAACAGCATGTGCTGCATATTGGTTCATTTATGTAATAGCTCACCTTAAAACTGGCTCCTTTTGTAGCTAACGATCCTGCTATACCCTCTTACACATCACCACGGTGGGTACCAATCTAAATCTGAATCATCACCACCCAGACTGAGGCTACTGTAACTCTTCCCTCCTATTCTTGCCTCAGCTCACCATTGTTAAATTGCTCTCCCCAGTCTAATCCTCTTGTACTAATGCTATTGTCATGTCATACCGTGTCTAAACGATGTAGAGAAGCACACAACAGCCTACTGAACCAGCTTCAAATTCCTCAATCTGGCTTTACTGTCCTCCCTTTCTTCCTTCTTTCTTTCCTCCATTCTCCTTCCCTCCCTCTCTTCCTTTCTTCTTTCCTTTTAACTGTTTATTGAATTATAATGTACAGACAAAAGAGTAGTGTACAATAGCTCAATAGATTTTCACAAACTACATATACCCAAGTAACACCCAGATCAAGAAAGAGAACCAGAAATTCATTCTTGCTCCTTTCCAGGCACTACCCACACACCCTAAAGGTGGCCACTACCCCACCTTCTAAGAGCAGAAATTAATTTGATCAGACTTGACTTTTACTAACATTCTGCTACATTCAGGACTCTGGGGAAGACACTGACTTGGGGGCATGATGATGCCTTGGGCCCCCGGGCCTTGCAGCCTATGGCAGCAAGTCTAACTCATGTCCTTACACTGATGGCTCTGAATATCCTGAGACAGCCTATGCCTTAGTCAGAATTTCTGAGGAACTGTCAGCTGGAGATGTCAGGGTGACAACTGATGAGAGTTGGGCAGGGAGCCATGGCAATGGTAAGGTTTGAAGATAATGCTGTGAAGCTAATATCATATGCAACTTGGCCTCCCTCTCCTTTTCCCAGTCCAGTTCCTTACTTTCTCCTGCTTCCCACTCAACTGTATTTTCACGAACAAAGTCCCAAAAGGCACCCATAACTGTGGCCTTCAACCCATGAAGTCCCCAGCTAATACCCAAGTGGCCTTTTGCTTCCCAGGTGGATTGCTTCCCTGGGGGAGGGCCTCTGGTGCTGCTCTGACCTAAAGAACCTTCTTCCTGTCTTCTAGGAGCAAAGACAAGAAATTTTTTTTTAACCTCTGATTCTTTTTTTTTTTTTAACAATTTAAAAAATATATATATATTATTGATTTTTTTTTTTACAGAGAGGAAGGGAGAGAGATAGAGAGCTAAAAACATTGATGAAAGAGGAACATTGATCAGCTGCCTTCTACATGCCCCCCCTATTGGAGATGTGCCCGCAACCAAGGTACATGCCCTTGATTGGAATCGAACATGGGACTTTTCAGTCCACAGGCTGATGCTCTATCCACTGAGCCAAACCGGTTTTGGCAACCTCTGATTCTTTTTAATAGCAATTCAACAAATGCTATCAGTTGTTACCTTATTACAAAGTTGAGATTTTCTTAAGCATTACTATTGAAAATATAACATAAAAGTAGTAAATTAAATATTGAGGAAAAGTCAGGGTATATTACTCATAATCCCAGCCTAACTCCACAAGAGCTTTAATTTTGCACATCCTCTCCCAGGTCCTGTCCACTCCAATTTTTATACTGTTACTATTGTAGTGTTCATACCAGGAAATTATCTTTTTTTTTATTATTGATTTCAGAGAGGAAGGGAGAGGGAGAGATAGAAACATCCATGATAAGAGAACCTGGGCATGTGCCCTGACTGGGAATCGAACCTGTGACCTCCTGGTTCATAGGTCGATGTTCAACCACTGAGCCACGCCTGCTGGGCAGGAAATTATCTTTTTTTAAAAAATAATATATTTTTACTGATATCAGAGAGGAAGGAAAGGGAGATAGAAACATCAATGATGAAAGAGAAACATTGATTTTACATGCCTCCTATGGAGATTGTGCCCTGACTAGGAATTAAACCTTGACCTCTTGGTTCATAGTTGGATGCTCTACCACTGAGCCACACTGGCCGGGCAGGAAATTATCTTTAAGGTGGTCTTTTGTTTAGACAAACATATGGCAACAATGATGCCAGTCCCCCAGAAGCCTGGATTCCTGGCCCCTCTCTGTCAGTTACTGTTTATGTAAACATATCTACATCATTCTCACCTTATCATGCTCCAGAATCTCCCAGAGTTAAGAAGAGAGATGATACCTTTCCCACCAACCTCACAGGATGTTAATAAAACATTTTATTAACTCAGTAAATAGATAGTGAGCACCTACCACACATGTGCAAGTCTCCTTGCTGGGCACTGCCAGCAGCTGCAGCTCCCAGGGCAGTGAGCAGGTGAGGACTCTGCTGCAGATGGGCAGATGCTCCCACTCAGGAGAAGACTTGGGTCAGGCTCTGGTCCAGGCTCTGGTTCTGCACAGTCCCTGCCTCATGCCTGGCATCCTAGCACTCTCTTCCAGCAGCTCCCATGGTCCCCAGGGATATGTCCCTTTCCCCAGACTTTTCAGCTCCCTCCCCAGCTTCCACCACACCCTGCTTAGCCCTCCTTCACCAACACCTCATTCTCTACTTTTTCCTAGGCGGGGGCTCAGCAGTCCATCAAACTCTATCTCAGACCCTGGGGCACACAAAACTTGTGGGGATTTTAGAAACAGAGGCCTCCCTTTAAGATATATCACCTCCCCGAAGAGTACACAGATTAGAAAGAAGAAAAAAATAAAAAGAGTACAACACAGATTAAAAGGTTTTCTACTGAGAGGGAGAAAACTGTTTTGAAGCATTTCAAATTCTACTTCCATAAATTCTGAAGCAGGAATAGTGGTTTCTTTCAGTCTGCAGGCTGACGCTCTATTCACTGAGCCAAACCAGTTAGGGCTAGGAATAGTGGTTTCTGATTGGAAATGTCTTGCAAAAAGTGTGGCATTTGTGTCAGGCATTAAAGACAGATGGGACTAAAACCAGGCTACTCTCGTGGGGCAGCATTCAGATGTGGGTGAGTCCAGAGTGTGTTTGGGGAAAATGCAAGGACCCAGGTGTAGACAGAGTACACTCTGCAGGTGTCAAAGACAGATCAGCTGCCCCAGAGTTCAGGGGTAGAGCTGTGGACTCTGATCACAAAGCCAAAGCCCCCTCCTCTGAGAGGCCAGCAGGCCATCCCATGGTGCTCCTCTCCCTCCGCCTCAGTCACTCCAGAGGCCCCAGCATCCCTAGCATTGCCTGAGCTTCCACCATACTTCTCCTACATGCCCCAGTTTGACCTAGTCCGCCTTCTATTACCTCCTGAATCTTTTCCATACCACGACCTCTCCTCTGATACATGGAGGTTCTCTGAAGACAGTGCTCCCACAGCCATCAAAGGCTGTTTTTCTTCGATGCTCCATGTAACCAGGGGCCCAGTGGTAAGGCGGGTGTCCTTCTTGCTTCCCTGCCACCTTCATACCATTGCTCCCCTTTTCCTGCGAAACCTTTACCCTTTGACATTCATGTGACTTGAATACACCACCTTTCTCGTTTCTGTCATCTCCTCATCCCTCTTCTTCGTTCAGAGTTCCCAGTCTTCCCCTGCACTCCAGATTCCCTCACTGTTTGTAACTTCTACATTCCCAGGAAAGACCATTTTGCCTCCCTGGCATCTTGGTTTTGTCTCCACCTTGTCTCAAGTGATCTTTTCCTCCTTTCTGCTTCAGTCATCCACTCCCGTAGTTGCCCCCTAGACCATTGCATCACCTCTAAAATCTTAATGCCAACATCAATCTCCCAAACTACCCATATCCTTCTGGTTTAATTGTTCAAGTATTTCTACTAGAAAAATCCTTCCATCTCATCATGGCTTCCATGCCCTTGATCCTCCCACTTTCTCACTGTCCATCAATATCCTCATAAATGCCTCCCTTCTAGCCTAGATTCAATCCCTGCTCCAACATTCTAATCATTTTTACAAATGCCATAAATTCCTTTACCTGTCACAGCTTCATGGGTGTGTTTTGGGCAAATATCCTAGCAGCAGTATAACAGATATAAATTAAATTAGAAAACAAAAAAAAAGGAAAAAAGCTTCTGGGATGATAAAATGATTCTCTCTATGTAAATATATAGAACATATATATTCTTTGAAAAGGTAAATGAACTATATATAAATGTTATGATTATACTAAGTTACATATAAAAGTCACATTCTTCATTAAGAATCCACAATATTTGACTTGATCAAATAGTTCAGCATTGGGTTTGTCATGTTCAAATTATCATAGCTTTGAAATGAATGTCCCAGGTTATCACAGAATATATTTATGCCCACAAGCTGTAAAACATTTGTGGTCTGTGGTTTGGGGGGCTAATCAAGCCCAGAAGTATCTTTCCACAGAAATTAGGAAAAGCCTCCCTATTCAGCTGGCCATTTTCAAACACAGGCAACCCCTCACTCCTTCCAAATCAGATTGCTTTAAGCTTGGAGAACAGGACCCGGTGAGCCAGCTCTGAAGCATCAAGGCTCAGCTCCTTCAAAGTATCTGGACCGAAATGGGGCCTTGAAAAAGCGATGGAAGTAGCTTTGCATTTTGAAAACTTCGAAATAGTCAAAGATTTTAAAGATGTAATTCAAATAAAAATGAATTCCACCCAAAGTACCTGGAAAAATAAAGAGGTCAAGAACAGATCTATCCTAAATAGTTAACAATATTATAATAACTATGTATGACGCTAGGTGGGTACTTGAATTATTGGAGAGAATACTTTGTAATCTCTACATCCTGAGAGAAGGGAGTAGCTAGGACAGTCTATATGTCTATCTGCTCTGCTGGGCACTTGAAACTAATATAAAATAGTGCTAAGTGCAAACTGTATAAAAACAGAAAACTGATCTTTAAATTAATTTTTAAAATTACAGTTGACATACAATAAAACATTAGTTTCAGGTCATATAGATATTTATATGCCTTATGAAGTGATCACACATAAGTCTAGTACCTACCTGACACCATACATAGTTAGCACAATATCACTGACTATGTTCCCTATGCTGTATGTTACAATCCCATGACTTATTTTGTAACCAGTAGTTTGTACTTGTTTCCTTCCTTTTCACTGCACTGTCTTTGCAAGATAAACCACTCTGGCCCTAGAACTGCCCAGGGATTAATGCAATGCTTTTCGTCTTTCTCTTCCTGATGACTCACAAACCCACTACCTGGGCAGGCCTGGGCTTTGGAGTGAGAATGCCCTGCCTCCACTGAGTGATCTTGGGCAAGTCACTTGGGCTTTCTGATCCTCATTTTCTCACTATAAAATGATGATAATGATAGTGTCTTCCTTGCAGAATAGAAGCAAGGACTCAGTGAGATAATATGTAAAAAAAACAACCTACCGAATAGATATTGCTATGTATCAATGAGTTATCTTTCTGAATAGATGGTTCCACTCATTGAATTACAATGTACAGACAGAAGAGTAGTATACAATGCTGCAAAATGTCCCTGATAAACATGTCCTTCTGGATGTTTATGTACATATATATTGATTTCAGAGAGGAAGGACGAGGGAGAGAGAGATAGAAATATCAATGATGAGAGAATCATTAATCAGCTGCCTCCTGCATGCCCTCTACTGGTATCAAATGCAAGGCATATGCCCTGACCGGGAATTGAACCTATGACCTTCTGGTTCGTAGGTTGATGCTCAAGCCCTGAGACATACTGGCTGAGCCTCCTGGATGATGCTAACACAAATATTAAAAGTTGGGTAAGAATTAGTCAAAGAGCAGGGAGAGCCCTTGTGAGCAAAGAGAACATTTGTGCTTTCAGTGAGCATGAGGCATGCAGATTGCAGGACAGGCTGGGGCGTGCAGACTGTGGCAGTGCAGGGTGGGCAGAGAGGAGCCCAGGTAATTGGGCTCAAGAATGCTAAACATAAGGTTTGAGGCAGGGAGTGGCAGGAGCTCAGTTTTTTAGGGCATTGTATACCTTTTAGGAAGCTTGTGCTTTATACCCTAGAACCGTGGTCAGTAAACTGCAGCTCGTGAGCCACATGCGGCTCTCTGGCCCCTTGAGTGTGGCTCTTCCACAAAATACCACGGCCTGGGCAAGTCTATTTTGAAGTGGTGTTAGAAGAAGTTTAAGTTTAAAAAATTTGGCTCTCAAAAGAAATTTTCATCGTTGTGCTGTTGATATTTGCCTCTGTTGACTGATGAGTTTGCCGATTACGGCCCTAGAATAATGTTTTATCTACTGTGTTCAGTGAAATTTTAACAAATACATATCCTAACCTGAGGATATTTTTTCCATTGATTTTTTTTAAAGAGAAAGTGAAAGAGAGGGAGGGAAGAAGAAAGGGAGTGAGAGAGAGAGAGAAAAAACATTGATGTGAGAGAGGCACAGCAATTGGTTACCTCCTGTACATGTCCTGACTGGTGTTGGGGATAGAACCTACAACCCAGGAGTGTGTCCTTGACCGGGAATTGAACCCAAGACTCTTCAGTGCCGGGCCAACGCTCTAACCACGGACCCACCCAGACCAGAGCAACAAACATAATTTTTAAAGTTTCTATAGCCCAACAAGTTCCAGATTAAATACATAGTTACTCCTATTTCTTTACAGCGGCACTTCTCAGAGGCATTCACCTGCTAATAGGCAGCATGAATAAGGCAATGTACTCGGCAGTATGTCTTCATCTTTGACCGCAGGTCCTCTTTCTGACCCCACTCTCTCGTACCCCCACTGCTGCAGGATTTCCATTTGCCAGCTCCACACACCGGGAAATGCTGCCACCCACCCCAAGGCGTTTGTCAGGTTCAGTACATGTGTGTGCTTGTCAGCGTTACTGTGGCTTTGCCAGCTTCTTCTGATCTCCGTCTGCTCACCCAGACACCCTCCAGACCTCTTTGCGTGAGCGCCTGCTTCTCAGGGTGAACTCACCTTCTCCTCCACAGAAAGGATGAAGGCCAAGGCAGAGGCCGGCCTTCCCCTCCACCCTTTTAACATGTCTACACCGACAGAGGTCCTAGCTCTCCCCGTCTGCCACCCTGAGAGGTCATTCCTCCTTCTGAAGGTGATGGCAGCGTTTTAGGTTCAGAAGAGAAAGAACTGTCAGAGAGCAGAGGCTGCTGTACCAGGTCAGAAAGTTAGTCAGAGGGAGGGGCCTGGCTAGAAGTCTCCTGATGCCCATGTGAGGGTCCTTTCCCCGGGCCATGCTGCCATCTCAATGCCTCCTAGAGGGTAGTCCTAGTCCAAGAGCCCACAAAGGACAGACACATGCCATTAATGCATTGCTTCTACTGGCATAAAATGACCTCGTCATACTGTGCATGTCTCTTGGTAGTATCCTGTCAAGTTTCTTTTACTAGAACTGTTTGTTTCTTCCTTTTCTTTTTAATTTTTTTTGTTTGTTTTAAATGTATTTTTTTAGTCTTAACCGGTTTGACTTAGTGGATAGAGTATCAGCCTGTGGACTGAAAGGTCCCAGGTTTGATTCCGGTCAAGGGCATATACTTTGGTTGTAGGCACATCCCCAGTAAGAGGTGTGCAGGAGGCAGCTGATTGATGTTTCTCTCTCATTGATGTTTCTAACTCTCTTTATCTCTCCCTTCCTCTCAGTAAAAAATCAATAAAAGTGTATATTAAAAAATGTATTTTTTAGATGTAAGGTAAAGCATAGGGAATGTTTCTTCTCAAACAACTAACTACTTCTCCCTCCTGTCTGTCTCATATTGTCACTGCCAGCACCATGGCGTCCGCCTCTCAGACAGGCCTCTGGTGACCCAGAAGGAAAGAGAGTAGAAGGTGGAAGAAAACTGATTTGTGCCCGGTGAATACATCTCTCCTGACAGCTGCTGCTCTTTTCAGTTTTCTGCTTGGCTGGATTTTTTTTTTAGATTATTAATTGTTTTTTCTCCCTATTGCTAAAGGAAAAACAAACAAAAAGCACAGTCCCATGTGTAACACCTGCTAGCATACATTTCCTTTAGAAGCAAATATTTGTAATAACAAGGCGTTAGAAAGAATAAAGGAATCTTAACATTTTTGACATCATTTACCATAGTTTAAAAATAGAAAGGACTTGAAAAAATTCTCACACTGGGCCCCATAAACCTGCAGTGCTTCCTTAGCTGTCCCCCACCTTTGACGTGTGTGGAATTCACTTGGGATGGTGAGTGCTTTCCCCCAGCCTGCTTATGGCCTATTCTCTCCCCCTACCACCCGGCTCTCACCTCCAGGAGCTGATGAACCTCTATAGAAGCAGCCTAAGAAAAGCTCTGGCTCAATATATTAGGGGTCAGGTGGGTTTGCTCCTGCCAGAGTAATTAGTGCTTTAAAAGAGAATCCATCCTCACCCTCAAGACAATGATTAACCCAGAGAAGTTAATCTGTACGGGTAGAACTTTGGGATCTATGACACTCTGATAAGCATATCCATTAAGCCAAGTAGGCCTCCCTGGCCTCATTCAGGTTGCATCATACGAAAGAACCACTGCGCCCTATGAAAGAACCTTTTCCTCTCCCACTTACAAGGCAGGCCATCCTGACTGCCAGGGAGGATGTGATGCTCAGCTGGAAGAGGTGCTAATGCATGTGTGTGTTAAATGCAACAAATGTCATTTTTCCACACACACCTACTGCAAAGCATTCTGTCTTCAAACAGTTGTACTTTTAAGTGTTGCTTTCTGCCCTCTGCCCCTCACTCTTCTACTTGATGTGGCCTTTCATGATACATAAGGGCTTTTTTTCTGCGATTGCAAGATTTCCTTCAGAGAGGCGTAGAGTGTCTGTGAGAAGCACGTCCACTCCTATCCAGTTGAGGCTGTTGATACTGCCTAGCCTGCCAGGCAAAGATGAACCCAATGCATGCCATGTCTGTCTGCACCTGGCTGCTTGGCATCACGTTGTGCCTACCAAGCCATGGCGCTCCATCCTGGCTCCATGCTTCTCCCAGCTAACAAGATGCACTGTGCCTCACATGCAGCTTCCGGAGGGAGCACAGCTGAGCTGCAGGGAATGGCTTTGAAGCCTAGCAGAGCCCACCACTCACTAAGGCTGATGCCTGATCAAGTTACCCTCAGAGCCGCTGTTTACTCAGCTAAAGCTGGGGGTGCCCAGTGGCTACTCCAGGGACTGGTGAAATGTGGCCTCAGAAGTGTTGGCACATGGCAGGTTTGTAGCCACCATCTACCCTCTTCCTGGAGAAGTAGCTTTTGCCAGAAACCCTAGAAAGGTTTGTTGGGCTGAAGAACTGACTTGTATGTACTAATGAACTGTCTTTCTCATACTCAAAGTCACCTCCCCCTCAGAAGCCTTAAGCCATCCCCCGTTACCTTGGATTTCAGGCCCTTCATGATATGAATGAGCCCCTCCAGCCTTATTTTCATAAGCACCCCCACGCTCTGCAGGTGCTGCATCACTCTGAACCCTCACCACGCCCCAAACTTGCTGTATGACTCCCCATTCCTGTGCCTTTCCCCTCGTTTCCTCAGCCTTGAATGGGCTACTCCCCAATCTTCACCTGTTGAAATGCTGAATAAGGAGGCCCATCTCACATGGCATTTCTTCCCTGGTCCTTCCCCAAGAGACCCATCAGAACTCATCTCTCTCTCCTTGCACCTTCTATTCAATATTTACCACATTCTGTCTTGCATTAAAGCTGTAAGTTTTGTCTTCCCCTTTAAATTACAAGCTTATTAAAGGCAAGAACCTGTCCATCATTTTTTTCACTTAACAAATGTTTATTGAGCTCCTACTGTTTGCTTAGCTCTGAGCTAGGGACTAGGTTTAGAGTGGACAACAAATCACATGGTACCTGCCTTGGTGTGAGAGGAAACAAACTTCAAGCTGCTAAGCAAGCAAATAACTGTAATTCACTGTGGTGTGTGCCATGAAACATCCTTTCTATTGCATGGCCTCACCCATGAGTAAGTAAAGGTTGGCTAAATTGCCCCCTTTTCCTACTCTCCTTTGAGATTGATCTTCAAAAGTAAAATATTTATGATGCTTCTTACCTGGCAGTCACACTCATATTACCCTCTTTATCAAACTATCCTCCGGCTACCCCCTAACTATTCTCTTCCAAGCATGCTTCCTCATTTTCACACTATGGGAATTTTCCACAGTTTTAAGTTCTACTTCATTTTTTATTAATAATTCAATTTTCAAGCCATTTCTCTCTTCTCACATTTTACTCTATAAAGTCAGAAGGAACTAAGCTACTCCTTCAACACTGCTTAGGAATGTCCTCAGAGAAATATTCAGTTTCATCACTGGCCACGTTCTACCTTCCTTAGAATTCTAGAACATGGACACACTTCAGCCAAGTTCTCTGCCACTTTGTAATAAGGATTGCTTTTTTTCCATTGTTCAATACATAGTCCTTATTTCTATCTGAAACCTCACCAGAATGACCTTTACCATCCATATTTCCGCCAACATTCTGGGCATGATTATGTGTGTATTCTCTAAGGAGATGGAAGCATTCTCTCCTTTCCTTTCTGAGCTCTCACCAGAAGTGCCTTAAAAAGTCCTTTATGTTAATCTTCACTTCTCGCAGCATGCACTTTAAAGTTTCCCAGCCCCTCCTCATAACCCAGTTTCAAAGCTGCTTCCACACTTTAGTATTTGTTAGAGCAGCACTCCAATTCTTGGTGGCACGTTCTGTCTTAGCTTGGGTGGCTAGCACAAAAGACCATAAACTGAGTGCCTTATCAACAACAGAAACTTTTTCTCATAGTCCTGGAGGTTGGGAAATGCAAGATCAAGGTGCTGGCCAATTTGGTTTGTAATGAGAGCCCTCTTCCTCGTTGCACAGTGCTGACTCCTGGTGAGCCTTCACATGGCAGAAAGAGAGTTAACTCTTCTCTGGCCTCTTCTTATCAGGATGCTATCCTACCAAAAGAGCTTCACCCCCATGACCAGATGACCTTCCAAAGGCCCCACCTCCAAATACCATCACACTGTGACTAGGCTGCAACGTATGAATCTTGGGGGGACCAATCATTCCATCCAAAATGGCAATATTCTTGGACTCTCCCCAATCTGAGCCTTGCTACTCATGCCACATCAAATAAGGTTTCAAGGTTTTCCAGGACACTGTATCTACTGGTTAGGAACACACCTTCACAATAGTAGCTCAGTTTCCTCCATTACTGAGGGGAGATTTGTGTAATCGTGAGCTCGATGATGGAGATGATGAGAGCTACTGAATGCCTGACACTGCCATGGGCATCTTTTGTGTATTACTTCTAGTCCTCGGAACGAGGAAAATATTAGGCTCTGTTTCAAAGACACGGACACCGAAATCTGCAGAACCTAAACTATTTTCCCAAAGCAACATAGCAATTTAGTGGGTACAGACCCAGATCTTTTAGGCTCCCAAGTCATGCTCTTAACATGATGCCACACTGCTTCCCAACACATATATTTAGGGGCAACTTTATCTTCTATTTTATAGCTAAAAACTTGAGATTTAGAGAAGTAAAAAAAAAAATTGTCTCCAAGTACCAGGGGTACATGGTACCTTTAATTATTCTACCTTTTATGTTCCCCAAACTCATTCCCCTGTGGCCCAGCTCATGTTTCAGGAGATGACACTGTGTCAGAGTCCCCCTGTGATGATGATTATTTATGGGAGAACCAGATGGGAACACTTGAAACGTATACTAATTAGAAAGTCCTTCATTTCTATTTTCTTTGCTGCCTGCCACCCTGACCCCTTACACACATGGTGTGTTTAGAGCCATTCTTTGTACTTTTGGTTGGGATGCGCCTACCCTGGCATCTGATCACACAGGCTGACTGTTTTGAAGTAAATGGAAAAAGTTCTTGAACCAGAGCATGAGGGATTGAAATGCTGTCTTGTGTCATGCCCTGATGGTCATTCATGGTTTCTGAAGCCCTTTCCACAAAGGAAGTGCTGGGCAGTTGGAGGTGTGTGTGTGTGTGTGTGTGTGTGTGTGTGTGTGTATGTGTGTGTGTAGGGGGTGGTCCTCACAGTCCTCACAGCCAGGCAGGAAGCAAGTTCAACTTCACAGAGGAGATTGGAGGGGGAGGAGGCTTGAGATGTGAGGAGTGAGGTTTGAGGTGCTTGTGGTTGAGGCCCAAGCCAGAGCCGGAGACTATACCTCCTTCACTTAATCTCTGATTGCTCCAGATTGTTCCTCAGCGAAGCCATCCTCGTAGTGTGGTGAGGTTACTGGAAGCAGCTTTCCAAAAGCTTGATTAGCAGAAGAGGAATTATTTCTAAGTGCACATTTTATAAGTAATCGGAGAAAACGGCCTGTTTCTCTGAAACTGGGTAATGGCTGTAATTGTATCTACTGCCCCCACGTGCCACACCCTTCCCATTTGCTTCCCAATTTAGTCCTCAGGAGGCCACAAGGATAAAGAAACCGAGGCCCAGAGATAAAGCAACTTGCTCAAGACGACTAACAAGAGGCAACACCAGCACTGGTGCCCTTTCAGTTGTAACCACACAGGGGCTCTGATGTGCTGCTCTTCATCCTCTTAGCACCACCTGGTCCTCTCTCTCAGCTCACCCCCACGGACTCCTTCCAGTGCTCACCCATCCCATTCAAACCATTTAACTAACTGCTGCTACACTGGCCTTCTAAGACCCCACGTCTACCATGCTTCTGACAGTGTCTCCAACACAAAGACCAACTCCACAGCCACTGGTTGGAGTTTTCTCCCACTGCCCCTCTGTGTGATTCCCTCAGATCAAACGTGCTCCCTGGGCCCACCACGCAAAGCCTCACTCACACTCTTGTTGGAGCCCTTTCTCTTCTGTCTTCCCCACCCACACAAATGCTGCTGCTTTCTGGATCTTGTCTGGATTCCACCATGTCTCTGACATCTCTGCCAGACCCTGACTTTCAGTAATACTTCTCTTTCTAGCACTTTCCAATAACATTTATTCAGATGCCAATCACATATTGTTCTTTATGGTGAAAGAAAGAAAAAGAAAAGAAAGATGTTTTCAAAGAGCTTTACCAGTAGACAGTCTCAGAAGCCATTCAAAATATTTCGGCATTGTAACTCTTCTTCCATACAGAGGACATTTGGCTCAACTGTAAACTCAGATCAGAACTATATATGAGTAACTTTTTTTAAACATATATCTTGCTATCAGGATGTGAGACGCCACAGGTCACAACCAACTTGGGCACAATGACTCCAGAAGTCTCACAATTTAATTGCCAGGGACAGGCGGAAACACAATAAAAATATGACTAATGCAGCAGTGGGTTTAGAAAGCTATGTGTATGATACACTGACCAGCACAATGAGGCATTGTTTAAATAGAAGGGAAAGAGGTTTTTATCAGGTCTTAATTAGAATAATTAATAAACACTTACTGATTCAGTACCCACTTTTTACCCTGCAGGAGGATTACCCTCCAGTAATAGCCCTAAACAAAGGCTTCAGAGGTAAATCACCGTGAGTCTCAGTCCCTCATGGGAAGTTTAATCTCTCGCTCTATTCCCTAATTCCTGCAAGGGTAGAATGATCCAGAAGTCAAGAACTGGTCACCAGGGTCAGCTTTAAACCTAAGTTCTGTCCCAGCAAAAGGCATGATGTGACCCTTTACACAACAAGAAGGGGGAAATGTAGACTCTAATGAGACCAGATACTGGGATTTTTACTTGTGAGATGCTTATTCTTGACATTGCTCTAACTTTCCCAGGGCATAGACTTCAGTTCAGTGCCCATGTCCATGCCCTAAACATTCCCCCTCTTACCCTCTTCCTGCTTCCCTAGCCATTTCAGTTTTCATTTTTGCCCAGCTTTTCCCAATCCCATGCCCTTCCCCTGCCTCTGAGGCCTTGTCTCTCATCCTTTCTTTTTAAAAAGTAAATAAATAAAAAATATGCTATTGATTTTTTTTACAGAGAGGAAGGGAGAGGGATAGAGTTATAAACATCGATGAGAGAGAAAAATCAATCAGCTGCCTCCTGCACACCTCCTACATGCCCTTGACCAGAATCAAACCTGGGACCTCTCAGTCCGAAGGCTGATGCTATATCCACTGAGCCAAACCAGTCAGGGCTCTCATTCTTTCTTGAGTCTAGAAGGCATTCAACACATCAGTAGCAGGATAGGCTATAGTTACTACCTTCTTTTCTTCCTATCAGGCTGTGAGTCACCCCAGGTCACAACCAAATTGGGAACAATGACTCCAGAAGGCTCCCAACTTAATTGCCAAGGGACAGACTACTATGGACTTCACCTAAGAGAATAAAAATGAGTTTTGAGGAACAGACTGTGACTGTTTTGTCTTAAACGTCTGATCGGAACTGCCTGGGACACGGGCCTCTAACACTTGTTCTCTGGAATTGCCACTCTTGCGAGAACTATTTTCTGCAACTGTGACAACAGATCTCCATAAGGGATCATAGCGGCTCGTGCCTGGTCCAGACAGCTCTGGACACATCTGGAAAGATGTCACCTGTCTGGAAATGTGGGCAAAGCTGCCATACCCTTGGGTGAGAATCTGTCTAAAGGTGTTTAAAAAGGAAAAACCACAGGGCTCCCATCACCCATCCTGAGGACTTCCTGAAAGGCACCCTGGCCAGCAGGGGTCAGCCAGGGCTGAGGCCCTCTCTCACTTTAGGGGTGCTGCCAATGTGAGGTAACGGCCAGGTGTCAGGGAGAGAGAGACAGCCCTGGCTCCTGTGTGCAGAGCGGCCAGCTTTCTGCTCAGTTTAATCTCAGACGATAATTTCCTTGTTCCCTTCCAGTCAAATTCAAATTGATTAAAAAAAAAAAAAAAAAGCTTTCTCACCCCTCATCCTCTTCTGCCCCCAGGGACAGGGTCTGCAGGACCCAAAAGCGTTTTTCCCATTGTGAGAGAACTTGAGCCTCTAGTACCACCCAATGGGAATCCTCTTGAGTTTCCAGGTGACTTGCTATTGTTCTCACAAGTTAAGAAGGCTCAAGTATTTTTAAACACAATAAGGCTCAAGTATTGTTAAACACAAACAAAAAACCCTCCTGGATAAACCCCTGATCTGTTACCTGGGTTTCTTTTTTTTTTTTTTCTTATTTTATCTTTCCCTCTTTTTTCTCTTTTGTCTCTTTTCTAAAATGTATTTTCCACATGTGTGTGATACCAAGCATTTTGATGCAGGGACTACCCCTCGGGGAACTCCTAAATAACCACAGGATTTAAAGTGGAAGTGCATTAAAAGATGGAATCTGTTTACAACTGTGTTATCAGTGCGGGCGAGGTAGATTAAAAGTACACTTTGAAGTGTACCAGAGGTTCATCTATAAATCACAAGTGCCTCACAGGCCAGATACCCAACAGGTGTGGCTCATGTACAGTTTAGGGTTAAGTAATGAAACAAATAAGCATTTGTGTCTCATTTCAAATATGGGGAGGGGAACACTGAGGAAAAGGGAACCCCGTATGACACAAGGTGCGAGAGGCCCAGCCTTGGCCATCCCTGCCCACCTCTCTGTCCCAGGTCCTTCTCCACTGATCTGCTTGTTTTTGTGATTCTAGGAAGTGGGTGCAGAGTCCAGGCCCATGGCATCCCAGGATCATCCCTGACCCTTTTGCTTCTTGAAGATCCCCTCATCGGGGCTGAAGACGTGTCATTTGCATCCTCAGGCTGTTGCTGTTGGTGGAACCATGGGGCCACCGAGTCACCTCTGCCCACCGCTGCTGTCGTTTGCATTCTTGGGCACTGAGGTCTGAAACGGGACCCTGGCAAGGACAAGCCCTACCCCCTTGGAGGAAATGGCTGAGCAGCCCAAGCAGCAGCAGATGAAAACTTCCTTCCTCTTCATCCAGCTGCAGGCCTCCCCTGGCAGAGCTCTCCCCGCCCTGTCTCCAGCAGCGACAGCCTGGACCGCAGCCCCAGGGGGCCCAGAGGAGGGACACATTCTCCCGAGTCCCAGGACTGGCTTCTTGGCAGGCCAGGACCTCAGGCGCACACAGGGCAAGGCTGCTCCTCCCTCCCGGCTGCTGCAGAAGGAGGGCCATGGGACAGAGCAACCAGCTGCTTTCAGTTGCTCTGCTCGGAAGCAGGAGAAGGAGGGAGAGGAAAAACCCCAGGATCTGGATGTGAGGAGGAGTGGCCTGTGCGGATCCCCACATTGCAGGCGTTACCTGGCCCCTGCCTCCAGGAAGCTTGGCCTGCTTCAGCCCCGGTCATGCAGACGGCCTAGCCCAGATGTCATCATGAGCGATGGAAGCAGCAATCCCTCCAGGGGCTGGAAGCCTTGCCAGGTCTTCACTGCCCCACAGGACCTGTGGGGCGCAGAGCCTCAGCTTTGGAGTGCTTTGGGATCCTCAATTCCACAGGCCACCCTGGCCCACGCTGCTGGCAGGGGTCAGAGGGCCGAGCTGAGGAGAGGACCGGCCACCGGCCAGGTACCCCCGAAGGGCTGTAAAGAGGACACAGGTACCACAGTGCGGGCAAGGAGGGCAATGCTCTACAGATACCATCCGCCCGTTCAGACCAGCAAGAGCTATCCGGCCCCACCTACCGCTCTGCCTCTCAAGGTAAGAAAGCATGTGTGGCTGAATTCCCCAGGCCCCAGCTGTTCCCACGGGAAGAGAGAATGGACAGGGAAGACAGAAGTGCCCACAGGCTCCCAGTTTTGCATCTTGAGTCTCCCTCCACTCCCACTGGGCTACATCCATACTGCTGGCCACAGTCCTCCTGGGCCTGGCTCTTCCTCTGTGCTCTGACACCTTCCCAGACACTAGCAACATGTTTTTTGCAAACAGAATGAATAACCATTTCCCAAGGTTTCTGCCCAAGATAGAAGAAAATTCAGGCAGAGCAGTGCATACTTTGTAAGGGAAGGCCAGACGGAAAGACAGAGGAGGTGCCCAGACTTTTACTGCGCCCTCGTACATGCCAGCCATCGTGCTAGGTGTTTTCTTACATTCCATTTACCCTCAAAACTAACCCTGAAAAAGAGAGGCTCACGCCCCCAATTTCAGATAAGGAAACAGAATAGCTCTGCAAAAATCCTCCCCTCCTTCCAAAAAGGCAAGGCCAGAAAAGGTCACTGGAGAATTAGGAGAGGTTTTGTGGAGGTTTCCAGAACTCAGCCACATCCTTGCCCTTCTAAGGTGCACTTCCATCTCCCAGCCTCCCCCCACCCTGCCCCAGGGATGTGTAGCCCTGGACATGAGCCTCCTACCTTCCAGTTTCCTCTGGAAGGGAAAGGGTGATACTGTGTGGTCTCCAGGGTCTCTTCAGCTCTTTGGGCTCTGCCTGTGATCACAGCCATGCCTACTCTTTGTTATCAGCATCTGATTCTCTGACTCAACCTCCTCATCATGCTGATGCCTGAGCCCAGCCTGCCTTCTCCGCCCAGCTCAGGTGTTCCCCTCCCAAAATAGGAGGACACACACACACACACACAAATGATGCTTTTATTTTCTCTTTCCCAGGAGCACAGACATCTTTCTATACTTTGCACATTTCTAGGAGATGGGGGTGAGGGTGAGGAAGAGTGGGTGTGGGTTGGGGTTGGTGGGGTGAGACAGAGGTGAGGGGACTCTTGTTGGAGTATGTGAAAGTCGATGTGGAGCGGACTCTCAGGGAAGTCCCCGGAGAAATGGAGGGAATTCACATCATAGAAGAGGCCTTCCTTTGCTTGGAAATATTACTGTTTCACCTGGATTCCGTGGCTCTCTTTTACTTGCTTCTACAGACTCCTCTTCTTCCTCTTTCTCCTTTAAACAGGGAGCCAGTATAGCCACGGATAAGAATCAGAGAGAAAGAATGAGCCCAAGTTTTCTTCAGAAAGTAATTCTTGGAAGAAGAGAGATGCTAGCATGCTCCCTTAAGAAATAGTTTACATTCCACCCCAGATCTTGTATCTCTCATTTCCTACAGAGATCGAGGAGGAATGGCATAGCCATGCGTCAGAGACCAGTCCCTGTCTGTGAGGTCACATGGTAGTTGTTTGTGAACTTTAAAGCTGCTCTGAGGACTTGAAAACAGCATCTTCCCCTACTTTCCCTTCCTGCCATCCAATTAGAAGCCAGAGCTGTTGCCATTTCCAGACAAAATTTCTCTCTTGCCCGCAGAAATCTAATAGGCCCCAGACATCTAAAGTAAGGATTGTGCCCTAGCTGGTTTATCTCAATGGATAGAGCATTCAGCCTCAGACTGAAGGGTCTCAGGTCAAGGGCACATATGTCGGTTGCAGGCTCAATCCCTGGACCTGATTAGGGTGTGTGCGGGAGGCAACTAATCAATGTGTCTCTCTCACATCAAAGTTTCTCTCTCTGTGTCTCTCCCCCTCCCTTCCATTCTCTCTAAAAATCAATGGAAAAATATCCTCAGGTAAGGACTAACAATAAATAAATAAATAAATAATTGCAAGATTCCTTACTAAAAACTTAGAATCCCCACATTCAAGTCTAACCTTGAGCAACCCACACAAGCTCTCAGTTTTTCCATCTGGAAAACCTGCCTTACAGTTGCTATGGAGATTTGCTATGGGGAATCAAGTGTTGAGCAATTGAAAGGAACCTTCAGCAGCCCTGTCTTAAGGGAGAGAAGAGGAGAAGAAAAGTCAGTGGGGACACCTTGGGAAGCCTTTAGCAGGGGACCAGGGAAGCCATGGAGTTAATGTAGGGTGGGTCTGGTGAGGAAGCCGAGCTACCAAAACTTACTCTTAACCTTGCTGGTTAAATGCTGTGATTACTCTTCCTGGGAAGGAGGGAGCTGGGAAACTAGTACCTTCAGAACCACACGTTCTTTAAGTGCCTGTGGCTACTCTTAACCTCTGCCTGGTCCTGGGTACCTGGGAAAGTAGCAAAATCAACAGAGATAGCTTTTCCATCTGCCCAGTTCTGAATAGATAACAGTGTCCTCTGGATTTGACAGATTAGTGTATGAGAATTACCCACTCCTCTCACGTTTTGGAATGTAGCTTTATGAGTCACAGGAAAGTGGCAGAAGGTTCATTAAAAAAGTCTTTTTGTCACTATGAATGTGGAGGCCCTTAACTACCCATAGTGTGATATACTCGGGAAGAAATGTGATCAATTACATTTATTAAAGCGAAATGTTGGAAGCAAAATCTGTTCCTACATTTGTATCATAGTATTGATACTTTCCTAGCAGGAAAATCTGCATCTTAAGTATAAATTCTCTCCTCCACAATGCTCCAAATGGCCAAGTGTATATTCTCACTTTTGAGACAGATGGGCTCCTAAGTGAAAATTGTCGACTTACATCCTTCCAAATATCATAATGAGTGATTGCAGTGGATTAAATCACTCGGTTTTTAACTTATACTATGACCGAGCTTTGGTCAAAACAACTCTAGTGCTCTATGACCTACACCAGGCGCCCAAACCTCAAAACTGTGGGGATGTGTGTGGTTATCCCCATTTTACCGAAGGGACAGATGCTTGAGGATGGTCAGGAGCTTGCTGAGACTCGGGACCAACACATATCAGCTCAAGACCAAGTTCTCCGTCATCTGAGAGAGGGTGAGATTTCCTTGAAAGTCAACCCACCACTTCCTAGGCCTGGTGGTCTCTACTACACTCTGACTTTCTCTGGTGGAGAGGCTGGGAGAAGGACCCTCAGGAGTTTCAGGTCTAATGACCTGGCCTTGTGTGAACAAGCTCTGGAAGCAGTGAAAGCCCGGGGGTGGAGGATGTGGAGCTCCAGCTCTGGCGATGCCTCCTGCGGTTGCAACATTTCTGTGTGAGCCTATGAACCAGAAAATGTTCCCTGGTCCCGGGCCAGTGCTTGCCCTCACGATTTCTTGGACCCCACATTCTGCCGCCTCCCAGTGGGAACACCAGGAACTGACAACTTGTGACTTGAGTTTGGGACTAAAGATAAGAAGCCCGTATGGAAGACACAGAACACAGAGGCAACTAGAAAGGGAGGAAAAAGCTTTCTCTTCAATCATTTTGGGATGTGTACAACTTTTTCTTTACTAGTCTTCATCTCTTGCATATTGTATGTCTTGAAAGAATAACAACTTTTGGTATGTAAATGACATTAGAAAATGCAGTAAAAATGTTTTTATAATTCCCTTCTAATGCCATTTTTATAAACCCCACAAAAATTTCACATGTAGCTTTAAATTCCCAAGAAGTTTTACTCCTCTATTTTGTCTTCCTTTTTCTCTTCCTCTCTCAGCTGAAACACAATGAACATTTTGAGTTCTCATCACCAGCTTCTAAGAGTGTTCAGGGTTTAGAAGAAAGAGAGTGAGTAAGGCAGACAGGATCCATGAGAGGCTTGGTGTGTGAAGGAGACGGGGATGGGTACATTATTATTAAGGCAGCAATTTTCAATCTTTTTCATCTCATGGCACACATAAACTAATTACTAAAATTCTGCTGCACAGTAAAAGGTATATTTTTTGCCAATCTGACAAAAAAAATAGGGATAATTTTTATTCATCCACACTGGACAACTATTGTATTGGCTATTGTCATTTTTTTATTTGATAATCTAAGGGACAAGAGGTCAGTGTCCCTGAATAAATACTCAGGTATTGCATGTTTTAAAAATTCTTTCGACACACTAGTGTGCCTCTTGCGGCTCACCAATGGAAAATCCCTGCCTTAAGGTAATGAATAGTAATGCTTAAAAACAGGCCCCAACAGACTAGAGAAGATAGTTTTAACTCTATGTCTTGGATTATTTTGCCTTAAAATAAATCCAACATCTGAAATATAAGTTTGTAAAATATAAGCTTGTTAAAATTTTCATACAAAGTTTTAATTTAGAGTAAAGGTCATGGGCATTGGGATTAAAGATAAAAATTAAATCTGCTTTTGCCAACTAACTTGCAAAGTGGCCGCTGACAACTCAATGAGCAAAGGGAGGCTATCTTGTTTGTTCGCTGAGGTCTTTCCAGTTCTGACATTCTACGATAAGTATGAGTCTATGAATCCAGAATGGAAATAAAACTGTTTAATGAGCCCATCTGGTGTGGCTCAGTGGTTGAGTGTCAACCTAGGAACCAGGGAGTTACAGTTGAATTCGGAGTCAGAGCACACGCCCGAGTTGCGGGATCAGTCCCGATTAGGGGATGAGCAGGAGGCAGCCGGTCAATGATTCTCTCTCATCATTAATGTTTCTATCTCTCTCTCCTCTCTGAAATCAATAAAAATAATATATATTTTTAAAACTGTTTAATGAAGTAAAAGTATCAATTTCATTTATCTACCTCAGGGTGTTTCTAAAGATTAATTATTTTGCCAAATGACTTCACTATGAGGAAGCTACATATAGGATAGGGCAAAAGTAGGTTGTATTATTACTTATTAATTATGATATTATCTTCCATAAAAACAACTGTAGACCTACTTTTGCCTCACCCTGTACAATGGGCTGACTCTCTCAGGCATATCTTGGACTTCAGTGGGGAGCTAGCATGGTTCCATACCTGAATAGCACAGTGCTGGCACATAGCAGGCACTTAACTATTAGCTGAATAAATGAACGAATGAACTTTTGAAAAGGTGATTAACATTTCAGTGATATGAAAGAGTCAGTACCTTCTTTGATCAATAACACAAAATCCCCACCACTGGATTTCAGGGCCAGAATTGCAGTCTGTCTGTCTGCTAATGATTGATATCTCCTCCTTTGACTGGATTCCAGTTGAAGTTAAGTTCCATTCTGGAGTATACTTAACCCCCAGGAAGAAGTCATTTATCTTATTTAGAGTAAACACTTAATTATATAACCAAGCCTGTTTGACTTTTCAGGCCTGTCATAAGATGAGAAACTGTTCTGCTCATAAAACAGTATTCTAGATAATTCTGTCTTTATATTAATCCTTCTTGGAGATCAATTTAGAATTTTTAAATTGCGAAGCTTACCTTTATTTTGATACTGCATGGGTTTTGACCCAGATGTTTTGATTTTCCACTTGAGTGAATAAAGCCTGAGATAGCAGGATGGGTTTCAGTTCTTTCTCATCCTGTGATTTGCCTTGGTGTTCCCCTGACAATGTTCTCTCGCTCTTTTTCTCTCCTCACCATTTCCTTGGATAGTCACACACACAAGTCTTCTGGATCCCTGCATAAGTGCTACCCTCATGGAACTACATGCACCTCAGCATCCTTGAAGAGAAGAGAGCAGAGAACAAGCACATGGGCCTCTTTAAGTTGTGTGTCCCATGCCATATAGAAAAGCAATTGGAGTGGGAGCTTGGACTTAAGACTTCTAGCCCTTCCTTTGATTCAAGTTAGCTAAGTAAGAGCAAGTCCCTTTATTCTGGAACTTAATTCCTCATCTGGGGTGTGAAAAGATTAGGGTGTGGATTCTTCCCTCCTAGCTCCACGATTCTAAATTCCTGCACATCCATTTTTGCCTCCATTTGTGAAAACTCAACTGAAAGTATGGCTTTTAATGATACATTTCTTAAAGTCCATTATATTTTGAAGTCACTGCTGGTGGGAAACTCCTTTATTCGTAAAATTAAATCCTCTTCCAGGATCCAGAGGATAGAGAGGAACTAGACTACATTTTTAAATTTTACGTCAATATAAATTCAATTTTCTAATCTCGGGTGTTAAATTTCTTTTTCTTTCTTTTTTTCTTTTTTATTATTTATTTATTTATTTTACAAAATATTGATAGCATTAGTCAAATATTGGGTTTTGCCTGAGAGGTTTGGATACAAAGACTAAATTGAGTTTTTTATAACTGTGCAAAAAGGAATTATGTTTTATTATTCTCCAATATTAAAAGGAAATTAATTGGCTTAAAAGGGCTATTCTTATCTTTAGTCTCATGAGTCAGTTATTCAGCAAAGAGAATATTGAAAATCAATTCCACTCAGGAATTAAGATCTCACTCAGCTAGTTTGAATCAGTTCCAACAGATTGCCTTGGTTTAACTTTGAAGTTTTGTAGCCTTGAACAAAAGTATCTTCTATCATTTGTAGATTTAGTTAGGAATCTTGGTTATATGTAATAGAAACCCTCAAGTCTACTTAACCCCAAATGAAGGGGATTCATTAGAAGGTGAACACATGTGTGTAAAGGTAAATTCTTGTAGGACAGAGATGGTTTCTCTTTTCATTTCTACTCTCTATCACCCTCTGACCTTCTCAGTAGTCTTCTCAGAATCATTCCTTCTCTGTGTGCACATGTGCTTCCTCCAGTCCCTACTGCACAGGGAGGAATATGGCCACTCGCAATTCCCAAATTCATATCTTCTCTCTTTAGAGACAGTTCAACTAAGACTGGCATTCCTTAGGCACACTTCCCAGTTCCCCTGAGAAGAGGCTCCTTGGTCCAATGGGAGTTGAGTGCCCACTCAATCTATGGTGGGGCTAGGGCTGGGTGCAGCTCACATGGTTCTATCAGATTTGCTGAGAGCCAGAGGTGGTTGTAACCATATAAATCTTGGAAAGGGGCAGATTCTAGAAATTGATGGTGAGGAACAAGTATGGTCAGCCAATCCAATAAATGACCAAAAGACATTATCTAAAATGTGTAAGATAATTGTTTTGTCTAAATGTCCTGTCTGAGTCCTTTCAGATTTTAGAGAAGCCAGTTTTTAATAGTCTTTGGGGAGATTTCTAAAAGGAGAATCCCTAAACTAAGCAAAATAGTAGAATCAAATCATTGCCTATATGGTCTGTAAATAGATTTGCTTCCAGATCTGCTATTGGTTATGATAGGGTAAATTTTCTCTTTCAAAGATTGTTTTCCTTAAAGATTTTTAAAGACTACAAATGCTACAAGACTTACACAAATGTGCGTCTTCTGGTGAAGAGTGGGGTGCTATAGTAAGCAGATTGCCACCTTGGACTCTGCATGCGGTCTCTTCAACTTCATAGCAATGCACTGGAACTTTTGACCCAGTATTGGAGGTCAGAGCAAAACAAAAGTAAAGATAAGCCACATCACTTAAACTGGTTTATACCGATTCCCTGAACTAAACCATATCAACAAAGAACAGAATGTGGGCCAAAGAGAGAATGGTGGCTCCGTGTGGTTAGCACTGCTGGGCTAGTGGGGACGGACTGCATTTTTTAGGAAGCCCACTTTCCTTTCTACAGGCTCAGCAGCTGTGGCTCTTTTTTTTGGCTGCCCTTTGTGTTGTGCATATTTCCTGTGATTATATTTAGTCAATGTTAACTTTTTGGAATTTAACTTTCAATTTTCAGGATGTGTGATTTTTTTTTAAATTAACCTTTTAATTACCAGGTCCAGATTATTCTCCCAGGCATTATTCAAGGATTGATCGTCTGAAAATCCCATTTTATCTGCAAGGAGCTTGGGTTACTCTTCATTGAGTGGTCAATCTGATTGTCTGATAAAGTAACATTTAAAGTGTCACCCTACTTATCCCATGCCATAAACAGTGAGATTTCAGGAGAGTTTGTTTATATACATTCAATCTTTTCCCATAAAGGATTTCAAGTACCCAACAGCTATAGCACAAATAATAACTTAAAATAATGGTGAAGGTTACTATCATAGTGATAAAGAATCAGTTCTAAGAAATTATAAATCGGGGTTGAGGTGAAGAAAAGATCAGGAAAAGAACATGCCATAAAGGCCTACAGAGCTAGTGTGTTTCAAAGTAAGCCATGTTCTATCTAGCTCCCCAAGCTTAAAATGACATGATTATTTAGCTACACAGTTCTGATTGGGAGAAGAGGGAGGTAGGCCAGAAAGGAAGGATCCAGGGAGGGAAGGAGAAAAGGAAGGAGGGATAAAAGGAAGGTAAGGAAGAAAGGAAGAAAGGAAGGAAGGAAAGAAGTTCCTTTAACATGTTCCCAGGAATTAATTCTCTTTAAAAAATGGAATTTTGCTTGCCTTTTAAAATAAGAATTAAAAATAACATAGTGGATAAGAACTTTTCTAAGGAACAGTCAACATTTGCTATTTTCCTGATTCCTTAGACATACATGATTTTCTTGATAATTTAAGTAATCATTTTAATAGCAATATGGTTTGCTGGCAACTTTAGATTTGCAACACTATTTGCTTCTATCCTAATAAAAGAGTAATATGCAACACACAAGATGGCCCCCCCATGTGGTCAAAGATGACTGCCCTCATGTGGACACAAGATGGCTGGCAGGGGAGGGCATTTGGGGGGAATCAGGCCTGCAGGAGAGAGCAGTTGGGGGGACCAAACCTGAAGGGGAGGGCAGTTCGTGGGGGAAACAGGCCTGTAGGAACAGCCAGGCCTGCAGGGGAGGGCAGTTAGGGGCAACCAATCCTGCAGGGGAGGGCAGTTGGGAGCAACCAGGCCTGCAGGGAAGGGCAGTTGGTGGCAACCAGGCCAGCAGGGGAGGGCAGTTAGGGGTAATTGGGCTGGCAGGAGAGCAGTTAGGCATTGATCAGGCTGGCAGGGGAGTGGTTAGGGGATGATCAGATAGGCAGGCAGGTGAGCAGTTGGGAGTCAGTAGTCCAGGATTGAGATGGATGTTCCAGATTGGAGTGGGTACAGGCTGGGCTGAAGGACACACACGCCCATGCATGAATTTTGTGCACTGGGCCGCTAGTTTTTAAAAATATATTTTATCGATTTTTACAGAGAGGAAGGGAGAGAGATAAACAGTCCGAAACATCAATGAGAGAGAGACATCGATCAGCCGCCTCCTGCATGCCCCACAGTGGAGATGTGCCCGCAAGCAAGGTACATGTCCCCGACCGGAATCGAACTTGGGACCTTTCAGTCCGCAAGCCGACGCTCTATCCACTGAGCCAAACCGGTCTCGGCTGGGCCGCTAGTTTTTAATAAGCCCCCAAATACTCAGCTCTCTGACTTCTTTGGCTTTTTAGTAATTTTTAGTTTTCTCCTTTTTGGCCTCTCCTTTTTTGTACTATTAGCATATTTACCTCTATGGTACTTCTTTTCATCTACCGTAGGCCAGGAAACTAAAAATCAAGTTATTGTATTTTAAATTGTAAGACAAACTTATTAATTATGTAAAATAAAAATAAAAAAGGGTTAAGTAATCATTTTAATAGCAATATGGTTTGCAATATGGTTCATCTAGTATAAAATCCCATGAGTTTTACTGTGGATTGTTTTAGCTTCTGACTTTATGTGTTCAGATATGATGCTTTTGACTATGACTATGGTCACATTCAGATGAAAAATGTTGCTGAAAAAATGACTTCTGGGTTCATTCAGTCCAGAGATTTTTCTTAACCACCAGCTGTGTGGCAGGCACTGTTCTAGGCACCAGGGAAACAGACAAAGTCCCTGTTCATACATTCTGCTAGGAGCCAGAAATGATAAACAAGTAAATAAAACAGGGACATCAAACATCAGATTGTGGCAAGCTCTTGGAAGAAAAAACAAACAGGAAGGAGTGATGAGATGAGATGAAGTTTATGTGATGAGAGAAGGCCTCGTGGAGAAGGTGAATGACACTTGAATGACAGGCAACAGCCATCCATGATCAGGGAGGAAAAGGTTCCTGGAAGGAGTTAGCAGAAGAGTCCCATGAACCTGTGGGATTATCAGCATAAATTATTGGAAAACTCAGGGCCATCAGTAGAGACAGATCACAGAGGGCCTCATTCTCAGATACGGAGTGTGGATTTATTCTAAGTACAATGGGGAGCCTTTGGAAAGTTTTAAGCACTAGAGAAACACAAAAATTAAAGAAAGAGTAGATGCATTTATGAAGTAACTTCCCTACACTTCCCTTTATTTTGCAGATTAAAGGATTTACTATCCCTTCCTCTTACTTCCTAATCTTGTTGAAGAACCCTTGAGGCATACCACTTAAACCCTCTGAACAGGAGAGAGCTCTAATTCCCCTCCCCCCTCCTGATGTTCTTCAATTCTGAACTACAGGTATGATAAACTCATGAAGGATTAAGACAGGTGAAGGAGGGAGAAAACTCCAGTTCCTCAAGGATTTAAGACTTTCCCCAAATGTACCTTTATTCTAATGATAGATAATTGAGAAGATCCTTTCGATAGTTATAACCTCAAAAAGTATAATTGGTTGCAATGTATAATGTTTAGAAATTAAGTAGAAAAACTTTATTGTTTATCATTACAAAATGCATCACAACACGTTTTCCCTCTCAGGAGCATGCCCACGCCTTTCTTCCCTCACAGGTGCGCGTCACCTAAACTCTAAGGGCCCCCATGAGACTTGCAACCAGAGGCAATCAAGGGGCCCCAGCAGCTCATCCCGGGCTCACCCCCTGAACCTGACTTCAAGGCTCCTTTCCTCTGACTTTCCAGGGGGCCAAAGCAGCCCCACCTGGGCTCTCTCCTGTTGGCTTCTTCTCTCCTAACTAAGCCCTCCCTTGTTGCAATGTCCTCAGATTTAAAAGATGTACTCTCAAAGTCAAAAACAGTGACAACAAAACTAAAGTGCCTTACATACAATAGTTGCTCTGTAAGCATTTCTTACCTTTGAGATCACCTATGGCAAAGCCGCTCTAAATGACTTTCTTTTTCACTAATTCCTTCAGTTCTTTGCTCACAACCCTTAGTTCAGTGGTTCTCAACCTGTGGGTCGCGACCCCTTTGGGGGTCGAACGACCCTTTCACAGGGGTCACCTAAAACTATTGGAAAACACCTATTTCCCATGGTCTTAGGAACCAACACACCGCTCCTCAGGGTAGCAAAATGTAGCAATGTAGTTTACTGTTGTTATATTAAGGCCCATGCTACACCACGATTCAAGACAAAATTTCATTTATTTGTCATTAGAAAGAAATATTTCACAATATATAATTACATATTGTTTTTGTGATTAATCCCTATGCTTTAATTATGTTCAATTTGTAACAACGAAAATACATCCTGCCTATCAGATATTTACATGACAGTTCATAACAGTAGTAAAATTACAGTTATGAAGTAGCAACGGAAATAATTTTATGGTTGGGGGTCACCACCACATGAGGAGCTGTATTAAAGGGCCGTGGCATTAGGAAGGTTGAGAACCACTGCCTTAGTTCCTCCATTTCACATTTGTAAGGCATTGAACTGTGAGGCCGTCCAGGCTGGTCACTTGTCAAGCAAGGGGTGGTTTGGCACTGTAAGGCAACAACCCGAAGCAGAATAAAACTTCAAGCTATTTTGGGAGTTATAAATAGTGGTGTTTTATGAAAATGTATTTCTCTTATGGCTTAGACTAATGTTTGGGGAGTTCTTGGGTGGGCCTGCAGCCAAGGAATTAGAGTAAAATTTCTCTTTGGCTAAATTTATTGGCCTAGTTTTCTAGATCTACTCTGTGAATAGTTCCTGTGAGTAATGTCCCCCCAACAGTGATAACTGTTCTCCTAATGAACCAGCTCACTCCTTACTTAAACAACCTACAAAATAAATGTTTTCAACTTTAATAAATCATTCCTACTTTTCATGCCATTTAAAAAAGCTAATGGCAAAATCCTTTCTCATCCTTAGTCTGTTTAGTAAGTGAGCTTTTTCTTAAGGTTCTCTGCAAATTGCCTGTCCACTGCCTTTTTACGCTGTTGGTGAACCACTTATGGCTGGCTGCTTTCTGCTCATTTATTGCATTGTCTTGTTGTTTGTAGCCTCTGAAGCCCTTTGGCGGAAAAAGAAGCATTACATAAATCCAATTAGAAGTAGTTTCAGGAATTTTACGATTGACTCTGTAAGTTACTTTAAGCATCATTAAAATAATTCATTAAATGTTTCTGTAGGTCCTTTACAAAGCACAAAATAGATGGAAGATTCATTCCCTGCTTTCTATAAGCTTGAAATCTAAGGCAGGCAAACATTTAGGCAAAAAGGCACTTTTAGACATACACAAGAAACATCAGCAGAATAAGGACAACGTTTACTACTTTGTGTAATAATCAGAGTAGGCCTACTATGGGGTGATGGCTGAATAGGAAAGTTGTGCAAGTTACTATCTGCACATCCTAATATGAGAAGTCACCATCTCTGTTCCATTTAGCTAGGGGGAGATTTGTAATGGGATGAGCTTCAGAGGTCATGAGTGAAGGAAGGAAATCTTGGTGACTTAATAGAATATAAAAGGGTTTCAGGTTGGGGTTTCTCTTGAGCTCAGGAGTGAATTATGCAATTCATTATAAAGGAACATAACAACTATGTGATCATATATACCAGGAGCGAGTGTTTTTCCAAACTGAAAATTAAGATTCTAGCTTAAAAATATATATACCTTTTATTCAAAAGTATAAAAAATAAATTTTAAAAAGTAAAATACATTTATTAGGAAGAATAAAATCTCATAAAGTCACATATTTTAGCAAAAACAGAGAACATTATTTAATACAACTTTGGAGAACTTGAAATCAGGCCCAGGAAATCTCTATGTAGAGTGCCAGGTCCGTGCATTAGAGAGTAGCATTCTACTAGACCTAGAAGATTTTCCCTTATCCTGAGAGATTTCCTTTCTCAGGTGGCAGTTGATGATGGCAATTGAATAAAGCCACACTGTGAGTCGTTGCTAAGAGACAACAGAAACACAGGACTGGCTCCTGGAGCCTTGATCAAAGTCAGTGAATCTGAAGCTATTCCCTCGTCAGAGTGTGCAGGGAGGTGGAAAGCAGAGGTTGGGCTTGGGATGTTTCTTTGAATGAAACTCCTTGTGTAAGAATTGAAACCTTGCCGTAGCACAGGAAGAATTCTGCTTTTTGGGCAGTAAATCAAAGCAGGTGATCCAGGTTGGGAGCAAGTAGAGTGTGACCTCTGAACAAAAGTGAGGTTTAGTAATTTGTGACAAGCTAACAAAACATCAGTTCACAACAGTAATGATGTTAGGTAGGACAAAATGTCTCAGGGTCTGGGCAGTTCTTACCAAATGCTATTCTTGCTGAATGTTAAAATGTAGCACAGGATTTTGCAGACACAGCTATAAACAAGATGGGCTTGACAGGAACCCAACTGGATAAATGTAGACAAACTGCAAAGAAGAAGTCAACATGTAATTGACCAAATCCTATATAATAAAACCCTAATATGCAAATAGACTAAACAGTAGAACGACTGGTCACTATGATGTGCGCTGACCACCAGGGGGCAGATGCTCAATGCAGGAGCTGCCCCCTGGTGGTCAATGTGCTCCCACAGGGGAAGCACCACTCAGCCAGAAGCTGTGTTCACTGCTGGCGAGTGCAGCAGCGCTAAGGACCCCTTGGGGGATGTCTGACTGCCAGCTTAGGTTCGTTTCCCACAGACGGACATCCTCCA
The DNA here is from genome assembly GCA_011751065.1 of Lasiurus cinereus. Classification (NCBI taxonomy): domain Eukaryota; kingdom Metazoa; phylum Chordata; class Mammalia; order Chiroptera; family Vespertilionidae; genus Lasiurus; species Lasiurus cinereus. Next base: position 3,307,845 of record JAAGEH010000050.1, read on the forward strand.
AGGGGTCTTGGACTGCAAGAGGGCACAGGCCAGGTTGAGGGACTTTCCCTCCCTTCGCCCCTAGTGCACACATGTCATGCACTGGGCCTCTAGTAATATATACAGTGGTACCTCGAGATACGAGTTTAATTCATTCCGTAACCTTGAGGCGTGGGAAACTATGAGATGCTCGAGTTGCGGTAAACTGGTGGGTCGTGTGCAGCTGGCTGATCTGCGCGATTACTCCTATCTCAAATGTTGCTCATATTTCAAAGCAAAAATCACTCGCTCGACGGCTCGTATCTCAAAAATCTCGTATGTTAGGGCACTCGTATCTCGAGGTACCACTGTATAATCAATGGCTAAGCCTTCCTTCCAGGAGACAGAACTTCGCATGTGAATCTGCTGTCTCCTTTATTTTCTGCAAGTAAAGAAAACTACCTAATAGCAACCACATCTCATTCTTGAATTGAGTGCTCCAAGTGATGAATAGTTTGAATTCGGTAACAGCAATGTATAGATTGGCTTTTCTGCCTCTTTCCCTCCCAGACAACATGATTGTTAATCTTAGGCCTCTTCTTGTAAAGACCTACCAAAGAATTTATAACATTAATTTCCCTCCCTTTGCAGGCTTGCCTGGCCTTTGCTGCAGGTGGGAGAGTCTTTGCCTTATGCAAAAATGGGTTCCTACTTATTAAAAATAGGGAAAAGAATGAAATAAGTTATTCATGAACTATGCAGCAGGTATCAAAAGCCAGGTATCTTTCTCAGAGAAAGAGCAATTTTATTATTTGTAACAAAATCACATTAAATTCTAGCCCCATCCTGCTGGACTAGCAAGAAACTCAGTCTCAGATATTCTCAGGGTTCTCTGTCCACTAAAGTTGAGCCAAGGGTCAAGAAATTTCCATGATATGAGAGTACCTGTGAATTCCTGAATTCACCTGTTCCTTCAGCATGTGAAGCACAGCACTGTCTCTAAGAGCACAGGCCCCGGAGCCAGACTCCAGGTTTGAGTCCTGGCTCGGTCTGCCCCTTGCTAGCTAGGCAGCCTTAAGTGGGTTACTTCATCTCTCTGTACCTCAGTTTCCTCCTCTGTAAACTAGAGGTTAGATGAGTACGAACCTGATAGAAAATAGGGATTGAGTGGATTCTAATAGGTAATAAACTTGGAACCATGCCTGGCATAGAATATGCAGTGGCTGGGGAAGCTTCCTGCTTTGATCATCAGTTCTCCATCCCCCTTAACCTTTGCCAAACTGCCTTCCATCCTAGGCTGTGTGCTCTCAGACAGCTCCATTGAATCTGATGCCTGGATGCCCTATGCGCTTCAGGAAGAATAACATCTGAGAAGTGTTCAAGCTAGGAGTGCAGGAGAGGAGTTCAAGGGTCTACTCTAAGTAGAGGTGACTTTTTCTTAACCTCTCCATCTCCAAATATTAAGACAAAAGTTCTTATTTTCTTTGTTTAATCATAAGTTCTGTGTTATATCAGTGTATATCTAATATCTGAATTTTCTATGAATTCATCATCCAGTACAGTGCAGAACTGGTATGATCTTGAAGAAAATAAAATGATTAAAGCTTATAAATCTTCAGGAAAATAGAAGAGGGCTCTCTGTATTTGGAAGAGTATAGACATATGCTCCAGGGTCCTAAGAAAAGTTAGAGCATGAGAGGCAAGAATATTGAAGGCTGGAAAATCCTGGCTAACTGAAAGCCATTTCATAAGCACACCTACTCTCTTCCATTAATTTCTGCCACTCTGCTCCTTGAAACTCCCTCCAGGACACTGCCTCTGAGCAGCCTCCAGGATTCACTTTCTACCACTTTCTAGGCTCAAGCCAACATTCTCTTCACCCCGAACACTTGTAGCATCTTCAGTGTCTTCTAACAGAAGGGAAATATCTAGAGAGGACTTGTGCTCTTTTTTATATGTATAATATATTTTGATTTCAAAGAAGAAGGGAGAGGGAAAGAGAGCTAAAAACGTCAATGATGAGAGAGAATCATTGATTGGCTGCTTCTTGCACACCCCCTACTGGGGATCAAGCCTACCACATGGGAATGTGCCCTTGACCAGAGTCCAAGCTGGGACCCTTCAGTCCACAGGCCAAAGCTTTATGCACAGAGTCAAACTGGCTAGGGTGGAACCTTGCACTCTTGACACATAGCCTCCCCAATTCATAGCAAAGGGCTTAGCTTAAAGGGAGGGAAGCTGAAAAAAATCAAGAGAAAAGCTCCAAATTCATGTTAATAAATGTAGAGAGGTTTCTAATTATTACATTACAACCTACAAATAAAACATCAAGATCAGGTCTGCCTAACCTAAGTAAAGGAATTAGGGAAAATTTGATTTTATGAAAAATGTATTGATAAACTACACCGAGAGGCCAGATTATTATGATCTCTGAATGCATAATAATCTGGCACACTCAGTATAACATGTATATATTAGAGGCCTGTTGCATGAATTCGTGCATGGGTGCGTCTGGCCAGCCTGGCCAAGGGGAGGGGACATGGTCGGTTGGCCTGCCTGCCTGCTGGTTGAACTCCTGGTTGAGGGGACAGTTTGCATATTAGCCTTTTATATATAGAATATACACTGAGTGGCCAGATTATATGTGTTCAGAGATCTAATAATCTGGTCACTCAGTGTATATTGGGTGTCTGGATTCAAGTTTGCTTGGTTCATTCCAGTCTCTGTGTCATCTTTTTTTTTTTTTTTTTTGAGGTGGAGAGATACTACCAACCTTTATTTTCACTTTGTTCTCCTTTACTAGAAGGTGAGATTCACATCTGTGTGCACTTGCATATAATGGGGCATAATTTGTTTAATTTTGCAGAAGTGCAGCTTCTGCCCAAGCATTTCTGTTGAGTCTGGTTGGCTGGCCCCCTCTTCCAAATCTCCTATTCCCTCTCCTTTCCCTTCCCCCACAGAAAGAATGAGGCTTTGTTCTTAAGTTATTGCAAGCAAACTAAGCCCTGTGGAAACTGCTTCACTCTGTTTTTATAGGCCAGTAGGTCCCATAGCATGTAGAAGATTTATCATTCATATTACACTGAAAAGCTCCCCTGTGTAATTCTTTGAACTGTTGTAAAGATTTAATGACATTTGCATTAAAGCCGCTGAAAGTAAATAAAATTATGATGTGGGGTGGCTATTCTCCTGTTGAATTTAGGTAGTTTTAAACAACTTGCTCTGTGTTAGCTTGACATTAACTCAGGGTGTGTGCATAGTCCCCAGCAGAACTGTGGGCTGAATGTGATGGAAACTTAGGTATCGCTATAGAATTATGAAGCCAAACAAGGCTTTGGGTGAGGGGACTCCAAGCGCAGTGACAGGAGATGGTGGGAAGGGCTTCCTGGAATGCTCAGCTGTCCAGACCACCGCTTGAGGAGGAAGCAGAGATGCTCAGAACTAAGCACCTCATTGTACTCACAGTCATAGTGAACCCAGCTCCAGATGATCTGTATGTCACTGCACCAGGCACTTTGCCCATCTTTGTCCCAACTCTACTTGATATCAAGAAGGGAATCAAAGTGAGAATTAAAGGACTATCTGAGTCTAACTCTGATGAAAAGAAAGTCCCTAACCTCAGCCCCCCTCCCCCACTGGGCCACCCACTCTGCTCAGATGCTGTGGGGGCTCTGGCAGGTACTCCCCTATGCAGGCTGCAGAGGAGTCAAAATGAGAGGACTGGGCAGTCAGTTCTGTAGTTCTCAAATGTGGGCTTGAAACATAAAGGGGTGAACTTAATTGAACCTATGGGCATGTAGAAGACTCTTCTCTTCTACATCACCAGCAGCATTTCCTACATGCCTAACTGATGTGGGGACTTTCTTTTCGACTCCAGATGCTCCATGTTGGGAAGCTAAAGGGAGAAAGAGATCTGCAGTCAGCACAAAGGACTGATGCATAGGCAGATGCCAGGAATGTTTCTCCACGCTGGCCAGAAAACAGGGGGCTGTGTTTGATAAGCCCACAGTCACCCAGTTGGCTCCAATGGGGGACCTGAGTCATGCAGAGGCACTGCTGTGGGTCTCTCGGGAACAGCCCCTGCCTGTTTTTGCCTAGCCCTGCTGTGGGTCACTTCAGTCATAAGACAACAGCTGCCATCCTGAGCCTTTTGTGCCCGCCCCCCCTTGCTGGGGCTTGTGAAACTCTAGGGAAGTCTCTGTCTGGCCCATCAGACTGTAGTTCTACCTTTTAGTTCTAATTGTCCATTTTTGTGGAATTTCCTCTCCTTTCCCAAGCTATTTGACTTATGCCCAGGAAAGTTACAGTTCAGACTTTGAAGCCCATAGATCACATGGTCAGAGTCCCAGGGCTTTTCTTGTGTCCTTTCTGTGGGAAGCATTCGGAGAATGCGGTGACTCTTGGTACAATGACAACTTTCAGTTTCCATATCTCTGAAATGAAGCTTTGGATAAGATGACTGGAGTTTCTTCCAACTCTCATATTCTCTGAGCCTCTGAGATAAAATAAGAGTTATGAATACACTGTAAAGCACAAGAGGGTAAGAAAACCTTAGGTAAGCACTACTGTCATTTTGATTATTAGGTTTTCCTCTGAATTATAGAACAAACTAAGGCATAGCACAATACCAATTTCTCTCAAGTCATAGCTCCTGGAAATTGACCCATTTTGAAAAATGACAATTGAATGTATGTCCAAAGAACTCATCAGTCTTATAGATTCAGCAATTAACTTTCACTCATTTAATACATATTCATTTTCAGGCTCAGTGCTAACCACTAGTGATATTTAATATTATTAATAAATAAAAGAAAGGCCTGTTCTTGAAGTGTGTATAATCTATCTCAGAAGACAGACATTCAATAAATAATTAAAAGCATGATGAGTGCCCAGCTGGTGTGGCTCAGTGGTCAAACATCAACCTATGAACCAAGAGATTATGGTTCAATTCCCCATCAGGGCACATCCCGGGTTGTGGGCTTGATCCCCATGTAGGGTGTACAGGAGGCAGCCGATCAATGATTTTTTCTCATTATTGATGTTTCTGTTTCTCTCTTCCTCTCCTTCCCTCTTAAATCAATCTATATATATAAAAAGCCAGTGTCCATGATGATCATGATGACCCAACAACCAGTCACCATGAGGTGCATTGAGCAACTGTTGGTCCCTTACCCCTCAACCCCGGCCCATGTGCAGGGTGGGTGGGACTGGAGACTGGTGAGCAGGCTGAATGGCTGACTTCTTGGTCCCTGCCCCTGGCCTGCAGGCCCCAATGGATCAGTAGCGGATCAGCAATGATGAACTGGGGAATCAGGGTGGGTGGCAGAAAGACTGAGCTGGCTGTCAGTCCATTGGGATTGCCAGCTCATCCTCAGCTACTCAGGGGCTCAGGCCTGCAGGAAAGTAAGCACTGGTGACTTCACCTCCATGCGCATGCATGGGGCCAGCTGCTGGTGGAACGCCCTGACTGCTTGGGGCCACTCACACCAGGGCAGGTAGGTCATAGGTGCACCCTACAGCTTCCATCAGTGCCTCAAGCTCCAGCAGCAGCAGCAGCAGCAGTGGCAGTGGCGATGGTGGCGGTGCCCACGTGAGCAGCCCTGAACGAACAGCACATTCCATTAGTGGCCAGCCCAGCACATGCTCATGGAGGTGAAGTTGCCAGCACCTGCTTTCCTGTAGACCTGAGCCCCCAAGCAACTAGGGATGAGCTGGTGATCCCAACAGCCTGACAGCCCAGCAGTGGAGGTAGCGTTCAGCCTGGGGACTAATCAATGGGCAGAAATGGCCCTAATCACAGAAGGCTAGGCCCTAGGGACTCTATCCAAATGATTTCATGTGCTGGGCCTCTAGTAAAAATATATTTTAAAAATTAAATAAATAAAAGCATGATAAGTGTCACAAGGGAGGGCAAGATGCTATAGAACTGTGTAATGGGGATACCTCACCTGGTTTAAATTGATAGGAAAAGCATCTTGCCAGGAGTAACAGCTAACACTTGCTGAGCACTTATCTGTCATCATGTTATGTGCATTATTTCATTTAATCTTCACAAGAACCTCAGCAGGTAGGGTCTATCACTGGTTCTAGTTATGACAAAAGAAGTCAAGCACAGAGGTGAAAAACATGGCAGAGACAGCTGGTTGGCGATAACACCTGGATAGGAGTGCAGGTAGTTGTACCCCATTGTTATCTATGGGGTAGAAGGAAAGCAGAACAAGCCCACAGAAAAAGCAGGGTCAGACTCCACAGGGTGAGATGGACTGTGTGAAATTACGCTGGAAGAAAGCAGCAATTGGTTGCGCATGAACTTGGAAGGGAGTTTTCTTGCTGCCCCTCTGTTCCTTAAGGTAGTAGTGTATTTGTGAAAGAAAAACTAGCTGCTTCCGAAGTCAGAAAAGAGGGAGATGGGATGGTTTATATGCAGTCAGAGGTATTAGGGTTTGTGAGAAGTAAAATACCCTTAAAGTAAAATTTTCTCAAAATGAATCTATGCCTAATCTAATTTTCTAATAAGCCTTGAATAATAAAATCCTATAAGGACTTTAGTGTAATTCCAGCTTGTATCTATCAGGTGGCAATTATAATAGGCTAGAGGCCTGGAAAATTCACGCAATGGAGGGGTAGTCCCTCAGCCTGGCCTGCCCCCTCTCACAGTCCATGAGCCCTCAAGGGTGGGAGGTGACCTGGAGATCAGGGGAAGGCTACATCCCATCACACCTCTGCTGCTGCCATTGCCAGCAGTGCAAGCCTCGGCTGTCCCTGATTACCTGAGCTTCAGGTGACCCTGGGCAGTTGGGCAGCCACCATCTAAGGCTTGCCTGTACCTCGGGCAAGTCCTGGACAGCTGGGGGGCGCAAGGGACTGGGGGACTTAGGAGGTAGGCACACAGAGCAACTGGGCCCACCTGGGGGTGGGCCTAGCCTTTCAGTGTGCCTGCCGCCTCAGTGGGGGTGAGTGGACTGGGCACCACCATCTTGTGGCTATGGGTGCCACCATCTTTGAGGCCGTGTTAGTTAATTAGCATATTCCCTTTTTATTGGCAGTGGGTGCCAACATCTTTAGCGATGGTGTGAGGGTCAATTAGCATATTCCCTCTTTATTAGATAGGTTGCTTACTGTTTTAATCATAGAATAATCCTAGCTAAAGTCACAAAGGCATTGATTCTAACAAGTTCTTTTTCTCAATTCTTGGAATTATATGTTTAGGGAGAAAGTAAAAAAAAATAAGGAAATATAATGGTGGGAGGGAGGAATGTTATTCCTGACATTTTAAGCTGAGCTCTAAAAGGTTTAATTTGAACATGCCTTGGCTGGGGATGACATAATATTTAGGAGATGGGCAGCATTTATATTCTTTCAGTATTATTAGAAGCGTTCCAACTTAACTTCAAAAGAAGCAATTTAAGCATGCCCATGTGCAATATTAGTTTACCTAGATGTATACCAAAAGCATCCTTTTATTATTGGGAATTACATGCTATTCAGGCTTAATGAACTAAAATTCAGCTACCTGGAGTTTTCAGTTAACTTGAATTTATGTTTGTGTTGTATCTCAAACATAATTATTTTTTTTTGCTCCAAATGCAAAAAATAAAAACAAACCAAAACCAGAAAAAAGGGCAACTGAAAAAAAAATGGTATTTATTATAGACTCAGAGGACCCGTTGAGAGAAATTTTCACATTATATTTTAAGACTGAGGATTGTCATGCTATCTGTGCACCTCAGGCCAGGAGTCTGTGCACTTCAGTTCTGCTACACTGGGGATTAAGAGCTTAAACTTGGAATTCAGATGGACCTGGCTTATTATACTCACTATTTGTCTTCAGGCAAGTTATTTAATTTCGTGATAGCTCAGTTCATTCATCTGCACAAAGCAGATAATAATTCCTGTCCTGCTGAAATGTGGAAGTATCAATGGGATTGTATAAGTAAAGCAGAAAGCCAGAAAGTTATATCTTTATTTTTTCAATAGTTAGTTTTAGCAATGACAGTTAAAATTAAAACATTTTCTTGTTAATCTTTGACAAACTCCATTAAAATTAGCTAGCTAGAATGATCAATTTAGAAAATATTTAGGTTAATAAAGACTTATTTTTTTCTGTATTCAGACTATACTATTTTATCTACAGAGAATCAGGAAAATCTTTCAGAGTCAATAGAATTGTCAACCCTAATTTTAGCGAAGTTTAAATAAACTGCTAGAGAGAAATTAGTGCTGTTTTTCCTCTGCCTTTTAAAACGAATTTTTAATTCTTCAAGTCTTACTGTCTCACACATGCCTTTTAATTTATTTCTTTGTTTTGTTTTTTGCTGAATATCTTTTACCAGATTCACTTTTGCATGGCTAATAGACTTTTTTCTGACTGATTTTGAATGGTTCTGAATTTTTTTTGGTTTTGGTATGTTTTTGGTTTTTTGTGTTTAGAGCAAAACAGATTTAATCAAATAAATACTACTTCTCCAAAAATTTCATTTTTGAAATGTAAGTAATGTATGTTTATACTAACATTTAGTATAGACATTAATCTATCTGGTCAATATGGGTTTTGATGTAATACCTTCCAAAAAAAATGGACTTCAGGAAGTAACACAACTTTTAAAATTTTTACTTTAAAAATTATGTATTTTAAAGAACATTTCTATAGTGATGTAAAACATACCATCATAATCATTTCTAAGTGTGCAGTCAGTAGTGCTAAATATATTCACATTGGTGTGCAAAAAGTAAAATAGTTAATATTTGTATACACTTACAGAAAATGACATCAGTTTGCCATTTATTTATAATTTAGAATTCTAAAGATTCCTTTTTAACCATTTAAGTAGAAAATATTAGGAATTGAACAGATGTTATTGAATGCAACAATTAGGCAGATGATGTGGACTGAAGCTGGAGAAACAGTAATAGACTGCTGCTTGTCACTGCATAGCTCGGCAAATCACTTTTCTAAGCCTCAGTTTCCTCATCTACAAAATGGGGAGGAGACCTATGGTCACCCATTGGCTGTAAGCATCCTGAGCTTACAGACCGCATTTTACTCACCTTTCTCTCCAACTTCCAACAGAGCAAGAGGAACACTAAAGTGAATGAGGGTCAATGTATGACTGTAAATTCAATTAACTGAGACCAGTTCTCTAATTCAAGAGGTCCTCTGAGTCTATACTAAATAGCATTTTTTCAGTTGCCCACTCATAGAGATACAAGATTGAATCCTATCTAATAAAGAGGGAATATGCTAATTGACCATCACTCCATCACAAAAGATGGCTGCACCCACAGCTGAGGCCAAGTTCTCTTAAGAAACCTTAACCAGCAATCAGCAGGGACCTGAGGCCATGCCCTCTCCTGCCCCCATGGGGCTTGACAGGGGACCTAAGGCCTCAACCCCCACCTGGCAGGGCTTGATGGGGACCTCAGGCCTCGCCCCCTACCCAGCAGCAGGCCGGGGGACTTCAGGCCTTGCCACCAACCTTGGCACCAGGCCCAGGGACCTCAGGCTGCACCTCTTGCCCCAACACCAGGCCAGGGGACCTTCAGGTTGTAACCCCTGCCTGGTGAGGCTAGACAGGGGACCTCAGTTATGCCTCCCATCTTGCAGGGCTTGACAGGGGACCTCAGGCTGCATCCCCCACCCATCAGGGTTTGATAGGGGACCTCAAGGTGCGTTTCCCATCCTGGTGCTGGGTTAGTGGACCTCAGGCTACTCCTCTTGCCCCAGCACCAGATTGAGGGACCTCAGGCCATGGCCCCCTACCTGCAGGGCTTGACAGGGGCCCTCAGGCCATGTCCCCCCAGCACTGGGCCAGGGGACCTGAGGCTGGGCCCCCCTGCCTGGATGGGCTTCACAGGGAACCTCAGGCCATGTCCCCCACCTAGTGGGGCTTGACGGGGGACCTCAAGGTGCACCCCCAGTGCTGGGTCGGGGGAACTCAGGCCATGCCCCCACAGAGTGGTGTTTGATGGAGCACCTGAGGTTGTGCCCCCCTCCCAGTGCTGAGGTGGAGGACCTGAGGCTGTGCCCTCCTGCTCCCGCAGCCTGGCAGGGCTTTAGGGGGGACCTCAGGCCTTTCTCCCCACCCAGGGGGGCTTGACAGGGGATCTCAGGCCATGTCCCCCCCTCCTGGCACTGGGTAATGGGATTTGAGGCTATGCCCCCTGCCCAGTGGGGCTTGACAAGGGTCAGACTGGCCGGGTCTGGATCTAGCCCAATGAGGGGCACCAGTGGGGTCTTGGTCTCATACGATTTTGAGGTGCATGTAGGTGGGTGGGGCCTTCACTCTGGGTCGCATGGTGAGCCCTAGTCTCTAACAGGAGGAAGGTTTTCATATACATTTTACTAATTGTCTTTCATCTCTGACACTTCTATTATAGAGAAAGGGCAAATAGCAATATTAAATTATTTCTTCTAATCCCCTTTTAATGTGCATGAATTTCATGTTCCAGTCCACTAGTATTTACATAATTTATGGAATTCATGTGTGCCCTGAATATGGGAAATACAATGAAGGAAATGAGAGAAGTGTCAGAAATGGTGAATGTCCTTTAGGAGTTTACAGGTCCCTTGGGAAGCTCTTAAAGGGCAAGTTAGGCATTTGCACAAGCAAATATAATAATTATATGTGGAGAATTTTACCCAGGATGGATAGAGGAAAGTTGTCAACAGTTTGGGGAGAACATGGAAGGGAGAGGAGTAGAAAATAAGATGTAAGAAAGGGAACATTCTAAACTGGGTTAGCCATGTGTGTAATATCTGGGAAGTGATGTCTTTGACTAAATGAATGAATAATTTAACCAATTCACCAGCAAACAATCAAAATAGCAATACCTATCTACTGATTCAGGCACAGTATTTGTAATCTAACATACTTGTTGGCTGAGTCATTTGTTAATTCTATCTTGCCACCAATGATTAAATTATTAACTATGTCATGTCCTTTCCTTATTTCCCAAATTATTCTTTAACTATTAGGATCTTGACCAACTAGATGATTTTCTCTTTTGGTTGTTTGTTCTGTAAGTGTGTGTGTGTATGTGTGTGTGTGTGAGTGAGTGTGTGTGTGTGTTTACTTATAAGGATTGCCAACTATGAGTTCACTTAGTTCTTTTCGAGAAATCTTGTGCTGTTATAGGAAAATGGGAAGGGGTTGAGGATAAATGAGGCATGATCAGATGCCACTGATGGAGGCTGGCACCCAGTATGCCAGGCTATGAAGGAAACCCGGGCTAATGAATGTGACCTACTGTGTTTTATTGGTTGAAAGGGGACAAAGAAAGGGCCAGTCAGAGTAGGTAAAATCCAGGAGCCTTCAACAAGGGGCTGTTGTTACCTTGCCAGGGAAGAGATCTAGATAACGAGGAACAGGCATCTTCTGCGCTGCTTGCCATTTTTAAGCCTCCTGGCCTGGCATGACTGGTTGTTTCCATGTATCATCTTTCATCTTTCTCGTTTCTCTCTTAGTTAACTTTATAATTGAGGGAATCGAAAAGAAAAATTACCAAATCAATGAAAAATAGGTATAACATAGTGAAACATTTATCAGTTGGGCTTCATAATGGGAGCATAATTCATACTAACAAGATCTATTGACATATTAATATGTTAGTGTTGAAAATATGTATAAGATTTATACATCTCTGTGACTTTAGATATAAGGAAATCAATAATCCTCAAAGTGAAGCTATTGATATCTATATATTGACAAGTAAGTATTGGTAGCAAAATCTCTATATAGATAGTCTTAAAGCTGCTTCTTGGAAATTCGATTACATTTTAAAAGTGTGGGTTATTTTAAATTTCCCTCTAGTCATCTGAAACCATATACTGCTTAAATCCCCAAACTTCAAAATGTATTCACTTCCTTCAGCTGACATTATTCCCAAATATGGAAGAAAAGAAACCTCATCTCAACAAAACCTGATGTTTTAGGGCCCTCTAACTGCCATAACACAATATAAAGTCTGTCATTTCACGAGTCAGTGACAGTCAGGGCTGCCCTTGGTTGCATCTCAAGCACAGATTGGACGGCAGCCCATGAGGACTTGCTAATCCACTGGTTCTCAATGCAATTGAATGGGATGCAGCACTGGGCACAGAGCAAACCAGAAGGTCCCATGGATGTAGGAGACAGACGTCACCCCACTGGCAAGTACCTTGGGCAGGAAGCTAAACACAGCAGCTGAAGGAGACTCTGAGCCTTGAACTTTCTCTGAAGTGTTGTTTCTTTTCCGTCTCTCTCCTTATGCTATCCCCATAATATATTCCCTAACCTTTCTTCTTCCTGTTGTAAGAGTTATTGAAGGTCTCAACTCGTTACTTTACACACAGAGAAAATGTTTTAATTTTTTTAAATAACTGATAGTAAACTTGCTCTCATAGTTTCCTTACCTAGGGATTGGGACAAGAGGAGGAGGAGGGATCTATTTTATCTCATAAAATAAAATAATATCTCAGTCTAAAAGCTTAAATCTCTCATGGCTTGGGCCTGCCCTAGGTGCTTGGGCTAGGCTTTGTTCAGGAGCTGCTGCTACTGCTGCCGCTGGGAATAGCTAGTTGGAGAGCTTGGCATGCCCTGTTTTCCTGACCTCATTATCTCTCCATTTTTTCCCTTGGATCTGCACCCTCTGTAGAAGCAGCAATAGAGCTGGGGAGTAGGGTCCTATGTTCCCAGAGCCGGAAGGCAGTCTACTGAATCAGGAAGCCTGGATACCTTCACTCTTCTGTTGGTCTCTACTGGGGTGCCATTCCCTAGTCTGGCTCCTGGTGTGATGATGAATCAGACTTAGCCACAGCTGGGAGCTATTTGGGTGGAGGGAAGTGTCCATGACTTAGACTTTGGTCATTCTGTTTTTCATGGTCTCTGCTAAAATGGAGATTTCAGTGTAGATGGCGTACAGAATTTTTATAGACAGCATTGCACTCCAATACAGCTAACTAGCCCCAAAGATCACGGGAGTATAGTCAAACTTTCCTGTGGCTTTTGCCAACAATACATGATGTATCCCTTCAGGCTGGCAACTCTGCTTTGCAGAATGACCACAAGGGCAAGCTATTGGCTCCCATCCCTCAATTAGTCTCACATGGGTAACAAAAACCAGCTGGGTTTTTGCCTTGATCTCCAAAGCCATGGAGAACTGAGATGGCAATGTCCTCACTTTCTTCTAGGTGTACTCCACACGATGGTCCCCCTCTCACCCACTGTCCTAGGTAATGATGAAACCCTCACCACCAAAAAATATTTAGATAAGGAACTGGATGTAGGAGACATAAGTCAGCCCCCTTTGTGGATTGTGTGTATAGCCTTGTTGTAGTTAAGTCTTGAGTGTTGTTGGTATCACTGGGAGAAATTGACCTCCAGGCCAATTGGCTGTGAGGATCATCTATTTCTACGCTGGGAGAACTTCTATGCTGGAAACACCCTTATGAGATAAGACTTGCAAAATTGCAAAAGCCTCTGTGCTGGGCTTGGATGGGGTGGAGTCTCAGGGCAGAGCAGACAACCTTGGCTGCCCCTCAGCTCTGCCCTATGAGGCTTCTGGGTTTCAGTGTCCTTCAGTAATCACTGCAAGCACTTCTGAGATAAAGCCGCCCTCGAGTTTTTCCTGCTGCCAGACAGTCCAGAGTCCCCCTGAATGAGTCTGGGTTCCCAGAGTCTCGCCCAGAATGGAGTTCAGCACAATTGGGAGCTTTCCACTTTAGAAAGCCAGTTGCACACTCAGCACCAAGTCTTCTCTGCACTTGTGTGCCTCTGGACCTCTGCCTTCCACAGCTCCCCTGAGTCTCAGTGTGCTCTTCTCTTTTCCTGACAGTCCAGATTCCCCCCAAATGAGTCTGGGTCCCCAGAGTCTCGCCCAGAACTAGAGTTCAGTGCAGTCAGGAGCTGCCGTCTCATTCCCGCTTGAGAAAGCCAGCCTTGCACTTAGCCGCCAGTCCTCTCCACATGTGTCTCCCTACCTCAGCCTTTTGCAGCTCCTCTGAGTCTCAGTGTGCTTTCCTCTTTCCTTCTAGTTGTAAAATTTCCACTCAGCCTGCTTTTCTGTGGTTCTGGATGGTGTCCATTTTGTCTTTTAGTTGTAGTTTTGAAATTGTTGTGCGAGGCAGCAGTTAGGTATTTATCTATGCCACCATCTTGGTTTCTTCATATCTTCAGTGGATTTTTATACAATGTGTTTAATCACTGCTACTCAGGAAAAGGGAAGGTATACTGTTGGTATTTCAGTTGGGCCTAGCTGGTAGAATAGATGGCACTTTAAAAAATTATCATTAAAGTAAAATGCAATGAATTTAACACACACATATACATAAATCCTATATAATAAAAGGGCAATATGCAAATTTACCCTCACGGTGGAAGGACCCATCACTATAATGCGCACTGATCACCAGGGGGCAGATACTCAATGCAGGAGCTTCCCCTTGGGTGGTCATTGCACTCCCACAGCAGAAACTCTACTCAGCCACAAGCCGGGCTGAAAGCCACAAGTGTAGCAGTGGTGGCAGGAGCCTCTCTCACCTCCTTAGCAGCACTAAGGCTGTCTGACTATGGCTTATGCTTGCTCCCCATGGGAAGCAAACCTAAGCCATCAGTCAGATATCCCCCAAGGACTCCTGGCCTGCCAGGGGGATGCCTGACTGCTAGCTTAGCCCCAGGGGGAATCAGGCCTAAGCTGGCAGTGGACATACCCCTGAGGGGTCCCAAACTGTGAGAGGGCACAGGCAGGCTGAGGGACCCCCCCCCCATCCCCAGTAATGAATTTTCATGCACCGGGCTTCTAGTTTATATATAAATTTGTACAACCAACCCACCACCATAATCAATAAATATAATGTTTACATCATCCCAACAAACTCATTATGCTATCCCTTTATAGTTATACCTACCCTCCTCCCCCAACCTATACTCCCTAGAAACTACCGATCTATTCTACAATACAATAGTTTTATATCTTCAGGAATGTCATAAAAATGATATCACAAACCTTTTGAGACTTGCTTCTTTCACCCAGAAAAATTCCAATAATTTTTAGATAAGACCAAGTTATTAGTTATTGCATGTATCAATAGTTTGTCCCATTTATTGCTGATTATTCAACTTACGGATGTTCCATAGTTTCTTTTTATCCATCTACTCTTTGAAAGACATTTGGGTTTCTTCAAAGTGTTGATAATTATGAATAGAGCTGCTGTGGACATTCACATCCAGCTTTTATGTGTTTGTAAGTTTCCATTTCTCTGGAGGAAATACTCAAGAGGAAGATTGCTAAGTCATACAATAAATGTATGCTTACTTTTATTTTTAAAACTGCCAAACTGTTTTTCCAGAATGGCTCTAGCATTCTGCACTCCCACCAGCAATGTATGAGAGATTGTGTTTCTCCTCATCCTTGCCAGAATTTAATATTTTCATTGTTTTTATATTTGCCATTCTAATATGTGCATGGTAGTTTCTCCTCATGGTTTTAGTTTGCACCTCCCTAATGGCTATTCTCATTAATGAAGTACTTGTTCAAGTTCTTTAGCCACTTTTTTTCTTTGCCCACTTATTGTATTTTCTTCCTTTTTATTCAGTTCTGCATATTCTTTATCTAGTCTGAATACAAATTCTTTGTCTGATATGTGGCTTGTAAATATTTTATCAGTCTGTATTTGTCTTTTCATTTTCTTCTTTAAATTTTTAAAATATGTTTTTAATGATTTTTAGAGAGAGAGGAAGGGAGAGAGATAGAGAGATAGAACATGATGAGAGACAAACATCATTGATCAGCTGCACGCCTCCTACTGGGAATTGAGCCTCAACCTAGGCATGTACCCTGAATGGAATCAAACTGGTGACCTCTTGGTTCATGGGCTAACACTCAACCATTGAACCACACTGGTCAGCTCTTTTCATTTTATTAAGTGTCTTTCATAGAACAGAAGTTGTTTTTAATTTATTTTTTTCTACTTCAGTTAGCTTTTATTCCTCCAATTAAATCACTATTTTGGGTTATCCAAACACATATTCTGGGATGAAACAGTCTATAAGATTTTCTTCTAGTAAATCCCACTGAGATCTAATGGAAGCCTAATAGTCTCCTAATTGGTGTATTCTACATAAGGAGGCTTAAGCCAACTGCCAACACTAGAGTGTCCTCACTTGGCTGAGAGCTTCCACGCCTAATTATTGGCAGTTGTTTACTCCGACAGATGGTAGATGGTCTTTCATCGCAGTGACTTGTATACCATTCTGGATTGTGGTGGCTCTGGGTACCTATATGGCTGCCTTCACCAGAAGACTGTGAGCTCCTCAAAGACAGACCTGTGCTTTATCCCTCTTCTGACCTCTCCCTGCAACTGGCACAAGGCAGATCCCAGAACACTGGGTGCCAGACTTAGGGAAAGAAGAGCAACTCCAGGGCTTTCCCACAGGAGGGGAGAGGATCATCATGGCCAAGTTTCTCAGCTTCAGCTCAGGAACTGGTGGCTTCTGACCCCATCATTAGAAGATCCTCTGTGCCTATAGCTGAAAGAATTCCAGTTACGCAGTCTTTATTCAGGCAAATGATGCATTTTTGGTGCCTATGATGTTCTAGGGTCCTATGGTAGGTGCTGGGGACATTCTGGAAGCAAAGCAGGTATGGTCCCAACCTGCCTTCTTGGAGCTGTCAGCTAGATTACCAGTTTATTATAAAAAGATATAACTCAGGAATAGCTAGATGGAAGAGATGCACAGGGCAAGGTATGGGAAAGGGCACAGAGCTTCCATGCCCTCTCCATGGGCACCTCTCTCCCCAAATCTCCACGTGTTCACCAATCCAAATGATCTCTGAACCCTGACCTCAAGATTTTTATTTTGTAATGGACTACAACTTATTATGTTTTTCTTTTATAGGCCATGCTTATGGAATAGTATGTAAAAACAACTCTTTACCTAATCTCACATCACAAGATTTTCATTTGTTTTAAATTTTTTATGTTTGTGGATTTTGCATTTTGGGCACTACTGTCATTGCTGCCAACAAAGGAACACGGGCCATAATTTAGCTGGATCAACTGACATCATTCTTTAGTTTATATCTCTAAAATGTCAATGTAGTCTAATCCTGTTTCTCCTTAGAAATACATTTTTTCAAATGTAAATAAAATTAACTCTTAAGTCTAAAAATTGTGCTTACTTGAATTACACATGTACTAGAAAAATATCAACAACAGCTTCTTGTCCTTCCAACCCATCTGCAAGAAGCATTCTCACTAAACCCTTTCACTTCCATCTTGTACCTGACCTGAGGCCCTCTCCCTGCTCTGAGTAGTCATCCCAACCTTCACCACCAAAAGAGAGCAGATTTCACATGTCCTGTATTCTGCCACTCTTCCCTTATGCCGATGAGGATAGATTAAGGAAAGGCCTTCAGAGGACAAAGCAGACTCTGAAAATTGGACTCCATCTTCTCCCATGCTGGGAAGAAGAGTGCCCAGAGTGTATTCTTTGTCTTCTGGCCTCTGGGGAGCAGTGACAATTGCAGTGCAATCTGGGCTTTCAGGTATGACCTCCAGGACTGTGGTTGAGTCCCCAAGACTCCTTTCCATCAGACTCCAGGACAGTCAGCTTGCCTGCTCCTCACCTTTAACTGTTTTTCCTTGCAACTTACAAGGTTGAGAAAAGAGAAAGGCACATTAGATGTCTGTCAATGAACTATGGGTGACAATGAGACGATGGCCAAGTGCTATGGAAAGTCATTGAAGGGTTTGGGGCAGGAGGATACTATAATAGGATATATATTTTTAGATCACTCTGACCTCTGTGAGGAAAATAGACTGGATATGGGCAAGAACCAAAGTAGGAAACACAGTTTGGGGCTATTCAGTGGTTCAGAAAAGAGATGCTAGGAAAATGAACTTGAAATACATTTGGGGAGTAGAATTGACACAATATGAAAGAAAACTGAAGACTTGAATGAGGGTAAAGGAAGAATCCTGAGCAACTGGGCTGTGGCAAAGACTACCTTCAAATCAGCTGGTATAGGGACCCCAGCTGGTGAATTAGAGCTCAGTTGGGATGTGTAAAATCTGAGATGTCTCAGAGTTCATCACGTAAGAAATGTCAGGGAAGATATTGAACTCTGGGGAGAGGATTGAGCTGAAGATAAAAATTTAGGAATCATTAGCATATCGGAGATATTTAAATCACGAGACATAGATGAGATTACTCAGGGAGAGGATGTAGGGGATAAAGAACTTAAGTTCAGGAACAAGACATTGGACAGAGGCATCACAAGGGCTGGGCACAGACATTGGCCAATCAGAGCAGATGCCAGTGGCAATCCTAAAACAGGGTCCTTGAGGCTCCCTGCCATGCTGAATTAAGCAAATGACCCCAGAGGAGGGGTCAAGACAGCAGGGAGGCTGGGGCAGAAGTGCTCAGGACAATAGCTGTTTACAACTGGTGTGAAGTATTTCAATCTTTTAGCTACTGGGATAGCCAAATTGGCACAGACCAGATGAATCTGAATCTTGGATCCAGCAAAGGAACATGGAAGGAGTCAGCAGACTGGAAGACAATTTTTGGTGTCATAGAAACGTGAAGGGTTCATTGGGACTCACACTGTTAAGATGAGGCAATGTAGAGAACTTGAAAAGAGAAATCTTAGTAGAAAGATGGGAATGAAGAAAATTATAGTGGGTTAAAGAGTCATTAAAGAGCAGTATGCATACACCATCTGAAAGATTTGTCTCTGAAAGAGAAGATAATTGAGTCAGTGAATGGAGGATGAATAAAGACACAGTAAAATATGTTTGTATGCACGTGAGAGCAATACAGGCGAGTGGGTATTGGTGATTCAGAGTCATGGGTAGAAACAAGTAGACACCATTTGTGAAGAAAAGAGATGAAATGGCACCAAGAGCTCATCAAAAGCTAGCAAAAGAGGCATGTGCAGAAGCAGGCTGGCATGTGGATTTGGTGGCAGCAAGATGAAAGATCTTAGCCTTATCTAAGAACTTATATTGTCTTCATAAAGAGCAAACCCAAGTCATCACCAATAGCTTGGGGGATCAAAGGGGATCTGGGGAGAAAAACAAGATTCTACCCACTGTTTTCTGTGAATGTTGACAGTGAGTCCTTTCATTACATTTTTATATTTCTGTTTTTTACTTCATCTTTGTTCATTTGTTTTGAATCTGTGCAACAAAGGAAGGGGTTAGCGAGAGATATTCAGGTTTATTTGCACCACATAGATATCACTGTTCACTTAACAGCAGAATATGAGAACTAGAAAACCAGGGAAGAGATTTGAAACAGCTGGTGAGAAAGCCAGACTGCTAATGGAAAAAGTGTACAGACTCCGTATGTATTTTGGAGTCTAAATGGAATGTTTGCTGTCTGTTGAAATTTGAAAATGATAGCAACTGCCTTGCTAACATGGACTCCACTTAGCCATATCTTGGTTTGGCCATGCATTTTTCTGTGCTATGAGATTGCGTACGTGGAATCTGTCCAATCTTTCCATCAGGAGCCTTCTCTTTACCTTGTCATTATACAGTGAGTCAAAAATCTGGCTTGCTTCTCTTCTGCTGAGAGGAACAGTTCCAAGACACATTTTAGATTTAACACAAATATTCGGGCATCCAGATTCTGGCAGGCCTGAGTAATTAGAGTATAGGAGGGTCAACTTTCTTTATTTGCAAAGCAGGCACCCTAACAAACTGCCCAGAGGGCCACGACCGGTTTCTTTTGTGGCTTCTGAGTGTTAGATTTTGCATTGAAATACTATCTTTTGTCTGCTTGTATTTGAAAAAGATGAAAGGGAAGGAAGTTATTCTATGAGAAAGTTGCTATAAATGATCACATTTAAATGAGATTCAAACTCAAAGAACAGCAAGGAAGGCCAAGGGGCAAAGCACTTAGCTTGGAGAAGAAAAATCAGACCAGAAAACGTAGATTTTAAAGGTAATACCTTTCAGTGGGATGTGTCTTTAATAAGGTGTATGGCAACATTTTTACCAGAAGAGCAGATGAACTTGAGAAGCAATGTGTTTCTTGCCTTATGCATTGGATGGAGACTGAAGTTGAATGGTATTGAATTCTGTTTCTACCTTTGTTTAGTGGAATGGCTTTCTAGTCATGTTTAATGTAATCTGAATACAGGAAAAGGAACCATCAGAAGATTAAATCTCTGGGACCACAGGTCACAGAATGGGGTGTAGATTCCATTGGGTCTAGGATTTCAACATACTGGTCCTAATTGTGTAGCTTTGCTTCGTCATTGCCCTTTGTCCCGAGCATCATCCACACTTAACCTTTCTGCATCTTTTGCCACTTCTGGCTATCTTGAGATTGAAATACATAACTTAGTCTTTACACCACAGGACTAGTGATGTAAATGAAAAATTCTATAAGTCATTAATGAAGTAGAAGTGTTGTTAGTTATGAACTGCCTCTTAGGCTGTTGCATTAGTTAAACTAGGTCAAACTGAAGGCCTTGGTGTTTCTGTAAAGTATAATTGCTCTTAGAAAAAGCTGAAGCATTCCTGGTTGATGTTGCTCAGTAATTAGAGCATTGGCCCAAGCACCAAAGGATCACAGGTTCAATTCCCAGTCAAGGGCACATACCTGGGTTGGAGGTTCAATCTCTGGCCCCAGTTGGGGCTAATGTGGAAGGCAACCAATCTATGTCTCTCTCATGCACCCAGGTTTTTTCTGTTGCACTCTCTTTCCCCTACCCTCTCTTCCTCTAAAAATCAATGGAAAAAATACCCCCATATAAGGATTAACAACAACAAAAGGAAAGAGCCCAGCTGCGTGGCTCAGTGGTATAGGAGGCAACCAATCAATGTGTCCTTCTCACACTGATGTTTCTCTCTCTACCCTCCCCCTCACTCCACCTCCTCCCTCTCTTCCACTCTCTCTTAAAAAAAATTAATGGGAAAAAATATCCTTGGTGAGGATTAACAAAACAAACAAAAAAGAAGGTCTTTAATGAAGCTGTCATCCAGAATCCAGCACCCTGGTTGCTTCTAGAGCTCTTCTAATTGGAGGGACCCATTCATTTTATTATTTTCTAGAGATTTCAACAAACTCAATATTTGTGACCTGAAGAGTAGCAACGCATGTTCTAAGACTTCATTTCACTATGCTGTTGTCCTTGGTGTGTGTGTGTGTGTGTGTGTGTGTATGTATATATGTATATATGAACATATATATCTTTTCTTTGAGTAGATGCCAGACTGTCTGAGTCACCTTGACTGTGCAGGCTAATTCTTGTATCAGGAAGCATTTTTAACTACACAGTTTGGCTCCCTGATCTCTATCATATATTTGTGCTCACCACTAGAACGATGAGTACTTCACCTTGAGCCTAGGACAACATGAGCCCACAAGCCAGGTGA
This sequence comes from Lasiurus cinereus, assembly GCA_011751065.1. Classification (NCBI taxonomy): domain Eukaryota; kingdom Metazoa; phylum Chordata; class Mammalia; order Chiroptera; family Vespertilionidae; genus Lasiurus; species Lasiurus cinereus. The sequence goes on from JAAGEH010000050.1 coordinate 3,329,170, forward strand.
TCCGAGGCACATCAGTGGGCAAACACCAACTTGCTAGCTCCAACTTCAGGCATGTAGTAGACTTAGACTAGAATAGGCCAAGATGATCTTTAGTCCAAAGTGCTTCTTAGTAGCATGGTCTTATCATGGGTTATATACTTAATTGTGCTTTGCATGTTGACCATCCTAATATATAAAAATCCAGGGTCTGTAACAACTGACTGAAGGTTTGACTGAACACGGAAAGTCAGTCCTGCAGTCAGCACTGGGTTGCCGTGGTGACCCAGCGCTGACTGCAGCCGGTGCCACTGCAGTGATCCAGGGGGCTGCAGATCAGGCCCAAAGACAGGCCTGAAGAGAGGCCCGAGAAGAGAGGCAGGGTCTAATCCACAGCCTCCATGGCAGCTGTTAATCAGCTGTTGCCTCTCTCTCTCTCTGGGTTTCATCAGCAGCCACACCTTTGTTTCTCTCTGGGCCTGCACTGGGGCTGCTGATCAACCCTGCCTCTCTGATCAGGCCTGCAGATAGGCCCGGAGACACTGACTGGCACCGAAACTGGCCAATCAGAACCAAATCAGGGTGAACCAAGAGCATCCAATGGCTGCCTAGGAGGTGGAGCTTTTGATGGTGACTGGCATAGAAATTGAGCAATCAGAACCAAATTAGCTGGCAGGGGAGGGCATTTGGGGGTGAGATTAGGCTTGCAGTGGAGGGCAGTTGGGGGCAAGATCAGGCTGGCTGAGGACAGTTAGGGGTGATCAGGCAGGCAGAAGCATTTAGGGGTGATTAGGCTGGCAGGAGAGAGCAGTTGGGGGCAAGATCAGCCCAGTAGGGGAGAGAATTTGGGGGCGAGATCAGGCCGGCAGGGAAGAGCAGTTAGGAGTGGTCAGACAGGCAGGCAGATGAATGGTTAGGAACAAGCAGTCCCAGATTGTGAGAGGGATGTCTGACTACCAGTTTAGGCCCGATCCCACAGGCCTAAAACAGGCAGTTGGACATCCCCCAAGGGGTCTCTGATTGGAGAGAGTACAGGCTGGGCTGAGGGAACCCGCCTCCATGCACAAATTTTGTGCACTGGGCTACTGGTATCATTATAAATCTCTGTATATCCTATTTCATCTCCTCATCTTATAATAAACTTGCCTTTCTCTAAATAGCTCTGTCCCCGTATTCTCTCCTCGAGGACCTTATGTTCTCCCATTCTTTCTGTCAAGAGGAAAGGATTGTGTGCATTTGTATTGGAATGGGGGTGCCATTGAAAGCTGGAGTGCAGGCATGTAAGGTGGAGAGACACCAGTGGGTGTGAGGGGGGAGAGAGGAGTTTCACAGGCCAGGATAAAAAGCTGTATGTTTACTTGAAGAGCCATGGAACTATTGAAGATCTTTAAGCAAAGGTAGGACATGATCGGGTATGTGCATAAATGAGCACTCTGGCTGAAGTGTGGGGGAAACAGTGGGGAGGGTTTTGGGGTCAACTCTGATGGACTTAGAATTTGGAGTCATGGGTTCTATCTCCAAATCTTATGACCAAATGACCTTGGGTAAACTCTTTTCTCCCTGAGGCTTGGTTTCATTCTCTGGACACAGATAGTGGGGAGAAAATATATGACTAGGTCCTGACGCACAGAAGGTTTGCAGCCCATTTTTAAAATTCTATATCTTTTTCATTTTTTCTAAGCCTCAGAGCCATTATTTGTCTGACAGAAAGCATGTGGGTAATGGGTTTAGACTACAGAGGTCATTGTGTTTTTGTGGCTAGTTCAAGGAGCACATTCAGGCGCACCTCACAGGCCCAAGAGTGATGGAGGCACTTAAATTATAACCTTTTTTCTCTAATTTGTAAATTGCAGACCTCAAAGACTCACATAGAAGGGCTGACATGGCCTCTTTAACCTACAGCATAAGTAATTAACGAGCTCTTGATCTAAGAATTATTGCAGTCTTCATCACGAATTCTCTGGCATGTTTGAACAGAAGTGTTATGCTTTCAAAATTCTGGCTTCTCCAAGACTCAACTTTTTGTTAGTTACTGGCTAGAACTAAGAATTTTAATTGTTCTATTCCTGCCTTTGTCGTGATTCTTTTTTTCATTAATGGGTTAGTCAAGTAAGAGATTAAGCTAATAAGTGGCAAGGATGGCATTCAAATGCATAGCCTAGCTTCAGACTCAGGATGTTGCCAGTCTACTCTGCTGTCTCACTAGTCAATGCAGCTTTAGGAGCCAGGGAGAGAAAATACCTAGGTTTTCACCTTTTAATTAGAGAAAATAAAGCTATTTTCATCCTCATCCTCTTTCAGATTTTAGAGGCACAGGGAAGTCTTGAAAGCAAAGGAAGTTCATCCACATATATGACTTAGGTTTAAGGGATTCCTGACCTCCTGGTTGTGTAGGACTAATTGATGGGAGATACTCTCCTCTCTCCTTCTTGAAGAGTATCATCTCCTTTGGAGACCATTATGGGCTGAACTGTGTCCACATTCATATGTCAAAGTCATAACCCCCAGTATCTCATAATGTGACTATATTTGGAGAGGGTAATTAGGGTAAAGTGAGATGGATCCTAATCCAATATGGATGGATCCTAATCCAATATGACTGGTGTCCTTATAAGAAGAGATTATGATAGAGACAACACACAGATATGCGAGACCAAGAAGGTGGCCATCTGTAAACTAAGGAAGAAAAGCCTCTTTTGCCTCCTGTCTTCAGAGGTATATTCTGCTGTTTTGTGAGACATTCTGGGAAGAAAAAAAAAAGGCTTCAAAAAAAACCAAACTCACTGAAACCTTGATCTTGGATTTCTAGCCTCCAGAATGTGAAAAGATAGATTTCTGTTATATAAGCCCTCCAGTCTGTGCTATGTTGTTACGGTAGCCTAGCAAACTAATACAGAGCCTAATGTAGCTCTACCACATCTATGTAGAATGAGAAAACCTAAGTTTCCTTGCTTCCCTGCTCATATGGAATAAAGCTGACTCTAGTAGTGACAGTTTTCGTTAGTTTGTAAATGACGTTGCTCATTGGTTCTCAAGTAAAATACATCTCTACATCTTTCAGCTCACATTTCACAGGTCTGCTGTTTATGGGCCATGTTGATGATTTGGAATTTCCTCTGTTTATTCTCTCTCATTTCTCTTACAAAAAGATATATAAGCTAGCACTTTGGCACTGAAATTGCTTGAAGGAAATAAAATATTAATTCAGCAGCTGAGCACCTTTCACCATCTTACCCATATATCTTGGGAAGTTAAATAATTTTTATCATGCTGAGGGCAGTAAACCATTTCTTCAGGAATCTGACTTTCAAAGGTGTGGGCTCTAAATGGGGAGACAAAGTACACCCTACCCTCATAAATAGATCCCATAAAAGCGTTGCTGGCTGCTCTTGGCTCCAAGGAGATAGGTCTGCCAAGACTCTGTGGCCTGTAGGAGAGGGTGGGGCCACTTCTCTTTGAGGAGCCAAAGGGGTTGGCTCCATTGTTCCACCAGACTCACTGGCATTTTGGGTAATTTCAGTCCCAGAGGGCAGCCATTAAGCCTGGTTTCACCCTGGCTGGGTGATGCTTCAGGAGAATGAACTAGAAGCAGTCATCCCCCCTGTTCTTTGAAGTCTGTGCACATACTGCTTGTTTCTAGGTTTGGGTAAGCCAAGGATGCTGGCAGGTCGGTCATTGGAGCAGCTGCATAACCAAGGATAAAAGGCGGTTTGCATGATGCTTCATTAAAAAAAAAAAAAAAAAGTCTAACCACAAGACACTCAAGAACTAAACCATACTGTGACTAGATGTCATCTGACAGCAGAAACTTTAGGGCGTGGGTCATTCCTAAGGGAGGGTGGCAGCCAGCTTCTGCCTGGAGCAGGGGCACCTTGGTACCCTTATTTTAATGCGTTCCCATTCTTAGGCAAGAAAGGGCTGTTTTCCTGCTTATTAATTCACACCATTCGACACGCCCCTGTTGAATGTCTACCTTGTGCCAGGTATTATGCAAGATGTGGGAGAACAGCAGTGAGTAGACAGATGTCTTCCCTGCCCTTTGGGCTCAATGGTATAGTTGTGTGGGGGAAGCAATGGTTGTGTTTCCTCTCCCCCTTCCCCCGCTCCCGCTCTCCCTCACATTCCCCCTCTCCCTCATCTTTGTCCTTTCTTCCAATTATCTGTCCCCCACACACTCCTAATCCCAGAGGCTTGCATCCCAGGAAGAGTGATGCTTATCCCAGGGCATGAATCCCTAAGGGCAGGATTTTATCATCTGGCACCAGATATTTTTTATGATGAATTAGCATCCTATGGCCCCTCCACATACATGATTCTGAGTGAATCCCTTGCTTGTGGTGTAATCTGCACAACGCACTCATACTGCTGTAGCCTGGAGGCCACATGGTGGCCCATGAGGACTGCCCCAGAGTGCCAATAACTGCAGAGTTAGAGACCTCCAAGCTTGCAAACCAGCAGTGCATTTTGTCATTAGCAAATAAACAGCTGAGTGGCACTGCATTTCTCTGCTGAGGCTCTTAAGTAATTCATCTGCTCAAGCACCTAGCTTAGTTCCTGCTTCCTGCAAACAGATTTATGTCCCCACATACACAGGAATAAGAAGCCTGCTGGCTGTGAGCCCCAAGGAGGTAGGGGGGTTTGCAGAGGATATGCTGACAAATGTAATTGCTGGCAGCTGTTGGTCCCAGGGCTGCCAGCTATAAGAGTTAACCCTTAACTCTCCAGGTATTGTGTGAGCTGAGGTTGAGGAGAGACCACACTTGATCAAAGACAAGTGTTCACCTGAAGCTCACACCTGAGAACTCTGTTCCTGTCCCTACCCAGTTTAATGCCTTTTCTTCTATTACAGGAATAACCAACCATTTCGCTTGCCAAGACTTGAATGCTACTATACGTCAGTGTTAAATACTGTTCAGCAGTGTCAACAGTATTTCTTTTAAACTTCTTTTGTCAGTTTTAACAAAACTTCATCAGATCTTACTCTAAGGATTAGCATCTGGAGTTTTTGTTTGCATGATCCCACATTGCATCATACTTGGAAGAAAAAGGAAGTTTAGCTAGCCTTGGATTCAAGGCAAAGTTCCTCGTGGGCATTTCAAGAGGCAGAAGGAAATGAAAAGGGTGCAGTGCCAGGACTAAGTGAGAAGGAGAAGGCATGGCTTTTGTGAGATGAGTCAGATGCATGGTGCTGGGAACTTTGCTTGTATTTGTTAAATGAATATACAATGGCCCAAGAAAGGAAATAGGTCAACACTAAAATGAAAGATAAACCAGGATCCCCATCAGGTCTGGGAGTGTAAAATGTAGTTAATTCATTTTTATTCTATCCAACATTCTCTTGTCTCCTGTTGGACAATTCCAGTCGAAGTTTGGTTTCCCCAAACTAAACTTAAAATTGATGTTAATTGTTCTTGGTAACCATCTACTGAAGACAGAGCATAAGGGGTGGTGGTTATGGCCTAAAAAAAGATGTAAAGGGAAATATTTGAGAATCTAGCAATGATTAGACTGATGCAAACTCTGAGTTCAACTGGGGATAAAAACACCCACCTGGCAGGTTATTGAATGAAATAATGAAAAAAGCATCTAGCATAATGCTGGCACCTGGAAAGTCCTCAATAATTGTTAATAGCTTCCTTTCAACCCTCCCAGCACTACCTGATTTTGGGCTGAAACAGATGGCCAGATATTTTTGCTTCCTTCCTTTTTTAAGAGTTCCTTATTAGCTTTCTCTCATTCTATAAAAAGACTTCAGCTCTGCAGGAGCAGAGAGTTTTCTAATCACTTGGGTGATCTTTGTAGAATCAGTCCTAGAAAACAGCTACTGGGAACTGCTATTTCAAGAGCTCTGTGTTACTGCTAGAAATGCTTATTATTTTCCCAGGAAAGATGCTTGGCCATGTTCAGTGATGTTTGGTTACTCTCAGGCTCAATTCCCTTAATACTTTTTATATATTAAAAATAAAAGGAGCTTAGACCCCTTTGGCTCAGTGGATAGAGCTTCGGCCTGTGGACTGAAAGGTCCCAGGTTCGATTCCGGTTGGGGGCATGTACCTTGCTTGTGGGCATAACTCCAGTAGGGGGCGTGCAGGAGGTGGCTGATCGATGTCTCTCTCATGGATGTTTCTGACTTTCTATCCCTCTCCCTTCCTCTCTGTGAAAAATCAACAAAATATGTTAAAAAAATAAAAAATAAAAAATAAATAAAAGGAATAACTAGGCTCTTTGGCCAACTTTTCCCATGGAACTGTGAATCCTCTAGTTTCGTGTCATCCTCTGCTTAAGATGTTTTCCTTATTACCTGTAAGAATAAGATCCAAACCTCTTATAATGGTATTCAAGGGTTTCATAATTTGAATATTAACATCTTAAAAAAATCTCTCTCTCTCTCTCTCTCTCTCTCTCTCTCTCTCTCTCTCTCTCTCTTTCTGTCAAGCACACCTAAGCCTTCACATTCTTCTACATAGCCTTCCCACCATCTCTCTACCAAACTACTATTTATCCTTGAAGAATTTCTTTTGTAAAGCTTTATGGTACACCACAGAACAAGGTTCTCATCATACTTTCATAATTCTTTCGATCTCATAGTACTTTTTAAGTTTTATTGTAATTATTTTTGTTCTGCCTTCGCTAGACTGCAAACCCCCATAAACCAAGACTTGGTTATTAAAGGTCTTGGTGACTAGGTTAAAAATTATGGAATGAGTTGCTAAAAACAGTAAATATAGTGAAAAAGACCAGATATTCATTTACATTCATTTAATATCTGCTATAAGCTGGGTACTGTGCTAGATGTTTTCTGGTATATAATTAATATAATTTTATTTAACCTACTCAACAACCATGTGGGGATTAACACATTTACAGATTAGTAAATGGGTTTAAGGATGGAGTGACTTGTCTAGACTAGTTAAGGATGGAGCCTAGATTTGAATTCCATCTGATGCTCCAAAGCCCAGGATCTTTGCATTACACCAGCCTGGCTCAGAGGAAGAAAATGCAATGATTGTAGATAAAGGCTGGCATTAGTATGGATTTGAAAGGGGAGGGAAAGCAGCTAGGTGACTAGAAGGATAACTTAATTATGATGTAATAATGATGGCTTAGATAAGGAGCAGTTAATGAAAGTGATAAATATTAACAAGAAGGAACCACACTGAGAACCTTGAACGAAAAGCAGGTTTCTAGAGATCATCAATGCAGCACGAATTCATACCTGGTCTCAAATGCAGGGGCTGAACACAGTCCCTAACTCAGATTCCCAGAGGCAGCTGCTCCCATGCCCATGCTGGGACACTGTCCAGAAGCATTTAGAGCAGAAAATAAAAAATAAAAAAAAAACACTCGGGTCCTGCAGGAAAATCGCAATGTGGTTAAAGTCTACGAGAATATTTGAGATTTAGCACAATATGTGGTCATGGCATTTTACCCTCAGCTGTGAACCAAAAAGTTATAGGTCGATCCCATTTCTCTCCCAACTTGGATTTGTCAAGTCCACAGGAACATCAGCCTCTGCACAGAATGTGTGGTGTCTCTGCCCCTTGAAAGCACTTACAGAGGAGTGCGTTGCTTGTGAGCTCTGTTTGGTTGAAATCAGAGTACATGGAAAGGTTTTTGACCCTGAACTACCACTAAAACTGGTTTTGAAATCTTGTTTATGTACCATGATTCCACACATATGAATTCTTACCACAGTTATTTTGGCTAAACATTATATTTGCCAATGTATACCATTTGACAAAAATGTGTGGTCTGATGCTGAACACAGATTTGACCTCCTGGTTAACATGCTTCAAGTCTTGGATCTTTACTCTTTTCTATTTTTTCTCTTCTACCAATTTGTTTTTTTAATAGACTTTTTTGTTTCTGTAAGATCAGAGTAGTTCGTGGGTGAAAACCAGGTTTGCGGGGAGAGGAGGTAGGAACAGCTAAGGACCGTATCTTTTTGTGAGCAACTCCCTCCTATCGGCATTATTGGCCAACTCACTGGTAGAACATGCCTTTATTCACTCTTACCAAGATGGAGGTTGTAGTTAAGTGGAGATGAGAGCAATTATTCTTGCAAAATTGTGCTTTCCTTTTAGGAAGTATGATTCTTTCATAGGCATTTAATCCAATTAAAAAAGAGAGAGAAATTGAACCCTTGGCAGCAAACTCCAGCATTATGCATAAAATTAAAATGCCCAAGCCTGTGCTCAAGAGCATCATGTGGATTTATAATACTCTTTTCAGCTCTCAGCTCTCATGAATTCACTTATTTTGAGTTTTAGTAACCCATGAAAAAAAGCACTTTCATGGGGTGCTTCTTGTTTATGTCTCAGACTTTTTTTTTTTTAGAGGAAACTGCAGAGGTTCCGTTAGTGTCTAGACCTGGTCAACTTTATAGACACCTATGCTGGCGGCATAGAATTGAAGGTTTTGGATATTTCAATCACTGATGTTCTGCTGTTACATGTGCTTTTCTCCACTTTATATATTATAGACCCAGATTTATCATGCTTGACATTTTGCTTTTAAATATGTACCTGGGTTTGCTTGGAGAACATGCTGAGGACTTATATGATAGTTTCACTCCACGTTTCACTAAGCATATGGAAGGGAAATACTTTGCAGAATGTAATCCTAGAAGATGGGTCACCTGAGAAATCACTGTGGAATATGATATCCTTTAAAAAACACACGCACACACCAGAAGCCTACAGGGACAAAAATACCATATGTTAGGTACAACGTGGGAATCTGAATCTTCTTCTCTTTTGTTATGTAATGTTTTTGAAACCACATGTTCATCCAGCTGTTTCTCATCAGCTTTGTTTTGTTCCCATATAAACACATACACATAAAATAAAACAATTTTAATGAAAAGAGAAATTCTCTTTTTCCCTTGAAGTTTCTTTGATGATGAACCTCATATACAGCTTCACATTACGAAAATGTACACGTTAAAGAACCCAACAGAGAATTTAAAACAAAATGCAGTTTTGATTGTTTCTTTTGTCTTGTCTCCCTTCTTCAAATCCGTTCCTTTATTCTCTTTAACTCTCTATACAACCACATAGTAAAGGCACAATTGTGAAACATTTTCAGCAATCAAGGCTTTTGGGTTTCTTTTTAATGAGAAAAGAGAAAAATGGAGAAGGTTTTTGCTGACAAGATCAAAACAGAGAGGGAGTATTGGTTGCTTTGGAGCACTTTGGGACATAGTTTTGCTCTAGTCTCATCTATATGAAAGCTGTCTGGTCATATAGTCCAGCATGTTTATCTGATACATATTGACTTACAGATCCTAGCTGTCTTTGTGTGCATGGCCCTGTAAAGTCAAGAATGCAGCCTTTCTAGCAATTATAGCTTTGCAGTGACATAGCACATTAGAAAATATTTGATTGCACTTCTGCAATGAAATTCACTTAAATAAAGATGGTAACTTAGATTTCCATAAAAGTTTATAGCTTTATGGATTTCTTTATTTTATTTTTAAAAATATATTTTTATTGATTTTAGAGAGGAAAGGAGAAGGAAAGAGATAGAAACATCAATGATAAGAGAGAACCATTGATTGGCTGCTTCCTGCATACCCTACACCGGCAATTGAGCCCATAACCCGGGCATGTGCCCTGACTAGGAATCAAACTGTGACCTTCTGGTTCATAGGCCAACACTCAATCACTGAGCCACACTGACTTGGCAGACTCAGTTATTCTTAAACTTAAAGTTTTTTAAGGTATTCCTGCCACACTGAAAATTTAAATCCAAACTCTTACCATGGCCTTGAGGTTCAATGACCCAGCTTCTTGCCTGCATGTCCTGCCTCTCTCCTTAAGTTCTCTGCACTGACTGACCACGTGGTCTTCTTGCATGCTGCTTCCTATGCCTGAAAGGCTCTTTCCAAGCAATTTGTGTGGCATATTCCCTCATTCAGAGGAGGTCAGTGCTCAACTCACCTCCTCAGTGTACCCTAACTAAAATAGATCTCCCCACCAAGTCACTCACCAACCTTTCGTCTGCTTACACTTTATTTCATAGCTCTCTTTGCTCCTTTCTATTATTGAATATGTTTCTTTGTGCAGATGTTTATTGTCAGCCTTCCCACTAGACTGTAAGCTCCACCAGGTAGGAATTTTGTCTCTTTCATTCTCTATTATGTTTTCCGGTGTTGTCACATAGTAGATATTCTACATATATGTTGATGCATGAATAAACTAATTATTAGAAATATGTCCTTTCCATTTCAAGACTGAATTTATGTAGAGTGAAAGATGACTCTGATATTCCACCCCTGAGTAATTGAAAGAATGATGTAAGTGGGATGTCAAGAGTTTAGGAATATAGATTTGGAAGTCATCTAATATCTTTTAGTCTACCCCCTTACTCTGGAGATAGGGTTGAATGATGACCTCAAGGTTATACAGCCAGTATGGTAAGGACTAAGATCCATGTTTTCTGATTTCCCTGGCTTATGTTCTTTCCATGATATCACACCATTTTATTTTGCTATGGGCAGTGAGAATAGCACCAGGTGTTAGACTGGTGGGGTCAGACAGGACCTTGGTGCAGCAACCTCAGTACTTAAGTTCTCGCTACAAAAGAATTCAGAGCCAAGACTCAAACTATAAGAGAATATATATATATATATATATATATATATATATATATATATATGGCTAAGTGTCCGTCCAACCATCTGACCAGTAGCTATGACATGCACTGACCTCCAGAGAGCAGACACTCAATGCAGGAGCTGCCATGATGTGCACTGGCCATTTAAAAATAAACGGCACCACAGACCTGGCACTGAAAAACCCACACTTGGCTTCCCCCAAGTAGGACATAGGCCCTGCCACATCCCACCAAATCGCAGCCAATGTTGCCAAGACCCCATGGCACAAAATGCGGCCCACAGCCCAGCCCAGCCTAGAAACAGTCACTGTGAGCACCAGGTAATGACATCACGTAACAACGCCCGGCTTCCTCTCCCTATCGACTAGTTCCCTTTGAGTTTCTTCAGCCCAGGAACATGACTTGCTTTATAGCCAGATGCAAACATTTTACACTTTAACCAAATGTTTGTGAAGCATTTTCCCATGTTTCATCTCATTTTATCCTCACAGAAATCCTGGAGTAGGTAGATAGGAGACTCAGTAGAATCCTATTTTCTTTTCATTAGCAGGAAAATGGAGATTTAGAAAGTTTAAAAACTTGACCCGACTGAAAAGAAGTAAGAAATGGTGGACCTTGAAAATGACTTCAGGTTTTTTTTAGTGCACAGAACATAGTCAAACACTGCTACAGTTCTCCCTGCATGATCTACAATAATAATCTGTTTCATGTTGATATTTACTGCTGTGTTGCTGACAATTACCTGAAAGAAAAGTTGGGTTGATTCACTGGGCTGGAAAAAGTTTAGTTAAATCAGAAAGTAGGTCTAATTAAGCAAGTTTATTCTATATTTATAAAAGGCTAAGTTGACTTGTGCATGGATGATACATATAAAGCTCTTGCTGGCGTCAATCACATGTGTGTATTTTGATCTGCCGTTGTCTATCATGAATTTGGTTGACACTTCTATTATAGAGAAAGGGGGAATAGCAATATTAAAATATTTATTCTAATTAATTTCCTTTCAATGTACATGAATCTGTGCACCAGGACACTAATTTATTTATAAAATCACAGAGGTGGAAGAAGTGATTCCTACAGAAATGGGCTGAGAAAACAAGTTATAGAGGCAAAGGAAGGTCCCTAGGAGCTTGGCAGTGAGAAAGGTAAAGGTAATGCGCCGGGGGGATGAGAGAGGGAGAGGGAAAGGTGCATTCCTGCTCCAGGAAGGGAAAGGGAACTAGGTCCCAAGGGTTTTTAAGAGTAGAGATTTTAGGGGAGGTCTCAGGGAAAGATCTCAATAGAATATTCAACAGCTTTCCAGGTGTGTCCTTTTAGGATCTTGATCTTTACTGATTGATTGGTTTGCACAAGGGCAGTGGGTCATTATACAATGCAGCTGATCCTGAGGGCAGTGGTAGTGTTGCTTATCTGGTTTTGCTGCTTTTCTGGACCTGGAATTGAAATACAACTGAGGTCCAAGTGTTCTCTCTAGGGACAAAAGGTCAGGGGGTCCAAACCTCATGATCAGCGATATGCTAGGAGAAGAAAGGTTACCTTGGGGACAAGGTCCTACCCTACAGTTGGTGACCTTTCCACCCTGTGACCTTCTATACTTGGCCCATCGTCTTTGCTCTGCTCATGTTTGTCTAACTTCCTGCCACAATTTGAGTCAGCAAAAGGAGATGAGGTTGAGGTATAGATAAAATGGTAAAGGAAAGATGATAAATTCAGCTTTGGACATGCTGAGTTGAGGTGTCACTGGGAAATTTAGATTCAGATGTCATGCACTGTTTGAAGTGAAACTCAGAAATGAGCTCTGGTACCTGCACTGATTTTATAACAAACTGTGAGAAAGGATGAGATTGCCCAGGATAGACAAAAAAAAAAAAAAAAGAAAGAAAGAAAGAAAGAAAAGAAAAAAAGAAAAGTGAGACCTGGCCAGGTAGCTCAGTTGGTTGGAGTATCGTCATATGCACCAAAAGGTTGTGGGTTCGATTTCTGGTCAGGGAACATAGCTAGGTTGCAGGTTTGATCCCCAGTCGGTGTCTATGGGAGGCAACCGTTGATGTTTCTCTTTCACATCGATGTTCCTTTCTTTTTAAAAATTGTATACTTGGGTGAGGATTAAGTGGAAAAAAGGGGGGAGGGGGTAGCAGGCTAAGGCACAACGTTTGTATATGGAAGAAGTTTGCATAGAAAAAAAGGATCCGCGTAGTCTCATGAAGTCAAGAAAGAAAGAAGGTCAACTGAGGGAGGGGGAATGAAGACTAGAAGGAAAAGAGGCAGCTCCAGCAGTGTCAGATTGCTGGAACTGAGATAATGAGGATGAGTTGCTTAGTGCTTTAAGAGCTCTAGAGTTAAACTGCCTGGATTTGGATCCAGATTTCAGCATTTACTGTATGTCCTTGGGTAAGATTTTTCACTTCTCTAAGTCTTATTGCTTCAGGTATTAAATAGGAATAGAATTTATAACCATCACATAAAAGTGTTTTGAGAAATAAGTGACATACTCTACTTTAGTTGTTAGGCCAATGCCTGACACATAGGAACTGCTTGGTACATTTAGATATCATTTCTCTTGGTAAAAGTTTGGAATATAAAGGAAGATGAAAGGTAAGATACAAATTTGGAGGATTAACAGAGTCAAGGGAAGACTTCTGTTGAATGAACAAAATCCTACAAAGAAAGAACAAATGGATCACAAACTTAGGCACAGGATTTAGTGTTAGGAAAGAGAAGATGGAGTTTGAAGTAGGAGCACAAAATGGATTATGAAGATATATGGAATTCTGATAATGAGAAACTATTCCAAGGTCACCTTGTTAGATCCAATGCTGCAGGTTGACTGGGAATACCAACATTCTGAAGTGCTTTAGTTTGGTAAGCACTGGACAGGTCAAAGGATGGAGTCATACAGCACGTCATGAGAAAGCCTCTCCAAGTTGCCATTGACTCAACACAATCTCTCTGGAATCTCAGGACTGGAAGGCATCTGAATGCCATCTGGCGCAGGGTCGTCTGAATTTCCTCCACAGCATCTCCAGCAGGCAGCTGTCTATAAATTGTATTTATACAGCATCCCATTTGGTCTCTTTCAAGCCAGACCTTTCTTCCTCAGGGTCAGTTCTTGAACACAGAAAGTCCTCCCAAGATTTGCTTCAGGCCTTGAAATAGCTACTTTCAATCACTCCTTAGGCTTATGGGTCTAAAGGATTCTTATAAACCACAAATGCATAACCTTGGAATAGAGACACTGGTAATGCCTTCCGTGTGCGGTAGGGTGCTTTGGTAGTCACATAGGATGTCCTCAAGCATAGGTAAATTCTAATGTGTGCTTGGAAGGAATGGAGCACAGGGGAAGTTAAAGAGCATAAGACTTTGTTATCACTTGCTAAAAGGGTCATTCCTAGAGACTTACAACATGAAAGCACAGGGCATTCAGAGGAAGGGGAACATTGAAATCATATTCAGCCTCCTTCACCCCATTGATTTGTTCTGGCCCTAGGCAAGTATTGGGGTGAGCCACTATCTAAAGAGGAGCCAGGGCCTGAGCATTCACTCATCACCATCCTGTAAGGAAGGACATTTAGTTACTGGCAATGAGATTGTTAGTTTAACCCATTTAAATGGACCCAGCCAGCAGTTCCTAGATCTGGTCTAAGAGAAGCTAGCCAAAGGTGTTGTTAGTCTACCCATGGATAAGACTTCCAACCCTAGCCATATAACCCCACCACACTCAGACAGAGTCCAGCCCAGCCCAGCCCAGTTCAGCCCAGCTCAGCAGTCTATGAATTTAGCTAACTCTGAACTTTGTGTTTCCTCATCTGTATAATACAGTACCTGTTAGAATGCAGGGGGCTGGATTAGAGGGCCTCTGGGAGGTTTGGTCATTTCTTAATTTCTTGATAGAAGCTCAGCTACAAGATCAGCCTGCAGACTCAAGAGGCCATGGCTGGAGGCAGGTAGGAAGGGAGCAGAGACAGCTCCTGAATTTCAACCTAGGATGGACTTGGAGAAGTCCATCTGTTTGGAGAAGTCTGGGGAGTTTATCATGAAGCTGCATCTGCATGTGAGCATCTGTTTTCACTTTGATAATGAAGCCTTGGAGGAGTTAGAGGAGGTTGACAAGATTTGGGGTGGGTGGGGGGGAATCTAAGGTTTCCTCCAAGCAATACCTTGTGCCATTTCTGTACAGTTCCTGATAGATGGTGCAATAATTCCTCCCTCTCTGCACTCCTAGCAATCTCCATATGTTTGTTCTGCTTTAGGGAAGTAAAAGGCTCGGTGGTATTTGATCATCAGAAGATACTCCTTTTTATCAGGAAACTTTATTATTGTATGTATTAATTTTCTTTTCTGCTTGAGGATATAATGTGAGTCGGTGAAGATCTGGCCAAGAGAAACATAAAAGGAAATGTAGACGATTTGTTTTTTTAAAGACAATAAGTTTTTAAAAATCCTCTTTCTAATTCAACAATGAAATTATTACTATTAATGAAAAAATGAATTCATCTGTCCTGGCCATAAACACTTTACATTTATGATAATAATATTGGCAGTAGTATCAAACACTGTGCATCTATTAATAGCAGTTTTCCTTTTCATACTGCTTTACCAACAACCAATTGATTAAATAAACCTATTTTATTTGGTTGCCATGGTAGTAAATAGAAATGTTTGCATCCATCAAATTTGTTCTTAGCTCCTGAAACATAATTCAGTTTGCACAATACATTATCATTATGTAGCACTTGAATGTGTTTAGAATAATAGCTACTATGTTAGTACTGAAAAGAATTACAAGTATACAGAAATACATATATATATATATGTATTTCTGTGTGTATATATATATATATGTAATAACACATATTTATAAAGATAACTTTACTGAATCTGATAGTCAAAAAAGAAAATTTCATCTGTAATTATTACTGTTTATATCTTATTTATTGTGTTTGTTCCTGGGTGCCCTTCTTGAGAAGAGAGCCATCAAAATGAAAGAGGCTTCTAAAAATTGCCTTTGAATGAAGTGAGGAGAAGAGTTGTGGGGAAGGGTGGGGAGACGACACAGTTACCATCTTCAAGTGTCTGAAGGGTTTCTGGAATGGAAGAGGAATTGGAGTGGTTGGTCCTCTGGGGTCCTGTGGGGTCCAGACCAGAGAGAACGTTGAAAGCTACAAAGAGAAGTGTGGCCTGAGGCCTTATGATGTAGAGGTTATGGGGAATGCTCTGGAGTCAAACAGATGGGGCCTAAATTCAGGCCCTGTCCCTTCTGTGGGTCCAGCTTCCTGTGCTAAGCCTGTTACATGGGGCCATGAGGAGATTACCAAACTAATGCCTGGAGAAAGTGCTCAGGCCTACGCCTCCTGCATGGTAAATAGCGCATGACTGTTGGTTCTTTCGTAGTGGAAGATTTTCCTTTAAAAGGTTGTTAAAAATCAAATGAGCTGCCTTGTGAGGTAATGACTCACTGCTCTGTCACTGGAAGTAATGAAGCAGAAACTGGATGATCACCTATTAAAAATACTATAGAAGGGCTTCCTGCTTTGGTGGTGAGGTTGGAATAGATGATTTCCAGGTCTTTATTATTTCATGAACTTTTTTTAGGGGGTGGGGGAGCAGAGTAGAAAGGACTTCTATTTTCATCCTCCAATAGTTTCTACACTGAATTCTTGATATTAATATAACATTTGAGGGGTCTATGTTTATGACATCATATTATTGGTTAAATGTTATTATATGGAGCAAACTGTTATTTTTGAGTTTTGTCCTTAACTCTGGAAAAAACACCCACTAATTTTGACTATCCAGTCTCTGCTAGTTTTAATCGGAGACTCCTTAGATCCTTTTCAAATGGAGATATTTTTTCCAACTAGTTTCCTTAAGTCTGTGGTTCACCATGTTCTAAAATTACAAATTATTCCCTTAATGTTCAGAATGTCCTCTGTCTATAGTTGCATTTCTCTAAATATTTACCTCTATCTTTTACATTGTCACTTATCTACTCTATCAAATGAGCAGGCAATAAACCAGTCTAAGGTCTCTTTCTTTCTTTCTCCTTCCTTCCTTTCTCCCTCCCTCCCTCCCTCCCTCCCTCCTTCCTTTCTCTCTCTCTCTCTCTCTCTCTCTCTCTCTCTCTCTCTCTCTCTCTTTCTTTATATATTTTTACTAGAGGCCCAGTGCATGAAATTCAAGCATGGAGGTGTGTGTCCCTCAACCAATGCATGGAGGGTGTCCCTGCACCCTCTCCAATCTGGGATGCCTTGAGGGGTGTCTGACTGCCCATTTAGGCCTGATCCCACATTGGGATCAGGCCTAAACAAGCAGTTGGACATCCCTCTCACAATCTAGGATTGCTGGTTCCCAACTGCTCACCTGCCTGCCTGCCTAATTACCCCTAACCACTTCTGCCTGATCATCCCCTAACCACTCCCCTGCTAACCTGATCAATGCCTAATTGATCCTTTGCAGGCCCAATTGCCCCTAACTGCCCTCCCTGCTAGCCTAGTCACCCCCAACTGCCCTTCCTGCTGGTCTGGTCCCCACTAACTGCCCTCCCCTGCTGGCCTATCTCCCACAACTGTCCTCCCCTGCAGGCCTGGTCCCTCCCAACTGCCCTCTCCTGCTGGCCTGATTGCCCACAACTGCTCTCCCCTGCTGGCCATTTTGTGGTGGCCATCTTGTGTCCATATGGGGGCAACCATCTTTGACCACATAGGGTGGCCATCTTGTGTGTTGGAGTGATAGTCAATTTGCATATTACCTCTTTATTATATAGGATTGATTTCAGAGAGGGAGTGAAAGAGAGATAGAAATTTCAGTGATGAGAGAGAATTATTGATCAGCTGCCTTCTGCAAGCCCTACAATAGGGCATATGCCCACAACCCGGGCATATGTCCTGACCAGGAATTGAACTGTGACCTCCTGGTTCATAGGTTGAAACTCAATCACTGAGCTATGCTGGCAGGGCCAATCTAGGTGTTCAACAATGTGAATTTCTTTCTCATGAGAAAAATAAAGGTTTTTCTCATTTTTATTTCTTTCTCTCTAACAACACTGTATGGTGACAGTTTTGGCCTAGTTGCTAAATGTCTGCGCATAGCTGCTGAAATTCACACACTGACAGGCTTTTTTTGTGGGACTTGGTGTCAGGTCTATCCCAACTGCTCATGAGCCAGCTACTCCTCAGAGTGTGGCTGTCACTATGACAATAGGCTGAGAATAACAGGGAACTGACTAAGAGCCTTGAAGAAGGCTGCGAGGGAGCCAAGGGAAAAGGAAATGAGAAAACGACTCTTAAGGAGGTAACCAAGGTGAGGAGGGTAAAGGGCTGGATGCAAACAGTACAAAGGGGGAAGGGAAACAGAAGGCCAAGAAGAGCACTAAGTGGAGAAAGAAACAAGAGAGGTTTAAAATCTGTCCTTATTTTTACCTTTAAGCCTTACATCTACAGAGATCCTTCAACTGCAACAGAAATACTGTTCTTTAAAAAGAATAAAAATTAAGGTTTTTCAGAACAAACTAGGCAGTAGAACAGAAAAGAAAAATGTCCTTTTACAGATAGCCATTTAAAATCAATCATTTACTAGAAGCACTGTAACAGCATAGGCAGCATAAACTAGTATGTCCGGTATGGGCACTTGCCATAGTAAACCACAAAGAAGAAAAAAATTAAAGGAGAAAACAGTCTTATATCTAAAAAATGAAGATTGTGTGTCTCTATTAAATATTTTGAAGTTACATAAAAGCCTTTTTTTTAGCGAAATGAATTTGAAGATGTCACTATTTGTTTTCATGTATGTGACATCTATATGGCATTTTCACCAAAAGACAAATTTTAGACTTTAAAGTAGCCCTCCTTAGCGTTAATAGTTTCTGGCATCCTTTAGCAAAATATGGGCATATTCAACTTCTATTCACAACAAAAGAAGAGGCAACATTAATGTTGAATGTCCATCAACTACAGATTACTAATACTTTCATGAAACTATCTTCTTACCTGAAAAAAAATCAGTATCAGATTAATATTGGTTGAATTACAAAAATAACTTACTTTTAATTTTGTTTTTAAATATTATACTTAATATAAAAACAAAAAGGATAGATAAACCACATCTCATTTGTGTGTGTGTGTGTGTGTGTGTGTTTGGTGGTAGTGTAAGAGGATTAAATGTTGATTTTTTTAAATAAAAATTGTTCCACAAATATTAATATCTTTAGTAAAAGGTAAAAGCATTTTTATTTGTAACTCATTTCACAAATACAGACAGTGATTGGAGTAAAATGACCAGATAAACTTTGGCCTCAGGTTGACATCCTTTGTTAGTCCCCTCCCTCCAGGTGTCCAGTGACCTGAATATCCCATTCCCAAGCCACGCTGTGTGGCAGGAGGAACTCCTCTAGTAAGGTGGTCATTTCTCCAAAATAGAGCAGATCATGGGATATGTCCAATTAGGAAATTATTAGAGTAAAATATTATGATGACTTTATTCAGTTATCTTGTATCTTGTGTCAAGGGTCTACAAAAGGGTTTTCTTATCTATAAAATAAAGAGATTGAGTTAAATAATCTCTAACATAACCTTTGAGTCTGTGTACAAAACTGGGTCTTTTGCTCACAATTTTATTTTTTCACCCCTATTTGGTTAGCAGAAACAAATCTATCATCAGATCATCACCCACTTTCCTCACAAGTAGCACCCATGTACTACAATGTGGGTAATATAATTGTTACTACAAACTTTCATCCTAAATTCCTTATTGGAAAGCTTTTCAGTCCAGTTGTTGGGAAGGAGAGGGATACTCTCACCTACATATGTGTTTAGTACATTTTCAGATTGTTCTTGACTTCATTGTGTCAGAAAACAAAGGTCAATTCAGCAGAGTAGATAAAAAAAAAAAATGACTTTACTTTCGTTATATGACTACTCTGTTCCCTACTGTGATTTTTCTCCAAAGAGTGGTGTGGCAAATGTGACTAAGCTGATAAATGATAATAAGGATACATGTTTCACATATTTTTGAACAACAGAATTGTCTAACAGCTTTCAAAATAACATGCTTCGTATTGGTACTTGATTGTATGTGGTTTGGGATAGGAATTAGTCAATGAAGTAATGTTCTTCCTCTAACAGGAAAACCCATGAATGTCAGTAGCTTAACACAACAGAAGTTTATTTTTCGGTTACTTCACAGAGTGTGTGTTCTGGGAACTGGCAATTCCCCAGTAAACAGAAAAAAGAACATGAAAGATCTCTTGGAGATTTTAGGTGGCTGGCCTTGAAGTGCACTATATTACTTCTGGTGACATTCCATTGACCAGAGCTAGTAACATGGCTCCACCTAGATACAGTTGGTCTAGGAAATATATCTTTCTAATGTGCTTAAAAGGAAATTGGAAAGGTATGGAAAACACATAGGATTGTTTCTGCCATGGTGTTTTACAGCAGTGAGTTGAAGAAAAGGCACCTGAATGAGAAAGCAGCTTATCTAAGTACCCTTCCTTCCTCCCTTCCTCTCTCCCTCCCTTCTTCCCTCCTTCCCTTCCTTCCATCCTTCCTTCCTTCCCCCTCACCCAAGGATATTTTCCCATTCATTTTTAGTGGAAGAGAGATGGAAAGACAGAGAGAAATACCGATATGAGAGAAACACATCAATTGGTTGCCTCCTGCATAAGCCTTGACCAGGGCCCAGACTGGGGAGGAGCCTGAAACCAAGGTACATGCCCTTAATTGGAATTGAACCCAGGGCCCTTTGGTCTGGAGGCTGACACTCTATCCACTGAACCAAACAGCTAGGGCCCAAGTACATTTTCCACAACCAAAATCATGGTGGTACTCAGAGTTTGAGACAATCACCATGTTGGGTTTCTTCTCTTTTGGGTGATTTAGAAATGAAAGAATGGTAGAAAACTAGAAACTAAATTGAAATGGGGTAGAGAGGATAAATGCTGAGTAGGAGAAAGTGCATTATTTTGCAGTATGTGTATGATCAAGGGCATGTGCATGCACGTGTGTGTGTGTGTGTGTGTGTGTGTGTGTGTGTGTGTGTGTGTGTGTGTGTGTTGGGGAGTATTTACAGAATTTAGAGATATTCTCTATCAGATAGTGGCTTCAGATTTTTACTTAGATGTCCACCTCCTACCTTTCTATAGTATAAATCTGTTTATAATCTACCCTATTTCCTTTGCCATTGGCTTAAGTTTAAACTTTGTATAAGCTGCAACCTTAAGAAGCTATGAAAAGAAAAGAAAATTAAATCCGAAATATAAAGAAGGATGGAAAAATAACAAGAACAGAAATCAATAAAACAAGAAACAAAAACAATATAGGCAACCAATGAAATAAAAAGTTTATTTTTTGAAATAAAAATTGATAAACCTCTAGCTAAACTAATGAAGAAAAACATAGAAGACACCAATAACCAATATCAAGAACAAAAGAGAGAACCTAAAGACGTTAAAAGGATAAGAAAATAATACTAATTTTATCCCAACAACATAGACAAAATGGACAAATTCTTTAGAAGTTCGCTGAAGAAGGAATAGGTAACCTAAATAATTACATAGATGTATATATTTTATGTTATTATTACATATAATTGTTTTGTAAGTAAATTGAATTTATAATTTAAAATGTTCTCACAAAAATCTCTTAAGTCCATGTGGTAACCTCTTTCACGTCCTGCGTGGTTCAGGGTTCTGGAGGAGGCTGCACACAAATGAAAAGAGAGACTAGAAAAGTATTAATTTGGCGATATTGAGGGGCCAGGCAGCAGCCTTCCTCTAGTGAGAACACTACTCCTTGCTCTGGCCTTTTTTCTCTCTTTTATTAAGACCATGGGATACACCCATGACCTTTAGGCAGGAAATTACAAGAACAGAAATTTACATGAAACAAACAGATAGAGGCTGCTTCAGCTATCAATGTTTCAACTAAACAGTGAGTGATTAACTCTGACCCTTCAGAGCAATTAAAGTTGACCAGCCTTCTGGTCTCCTGTCCACATCCTTCTATTAGTGAGACAATGTTCGGTTCTGGCAGTCCAGATAGTATCATAGACAAATTATACCAAACACTTAAGGAAATAATACTTATTCTATACAAACACTTTTAGAAAGTAAAAAAGGAGAAAGCACTTCCTAACTCATTTTATGAGTTCAGCATTATTTTGATACTCATTACAACAGAGGAAACTTTATCAATATCTTTGATAAACATAGATGGAGTAATAGTAAAAACAAAGCAAATTGAATCTAGCAACATATAAAAAGTATAATTTTGATGAATTGAATTTTGCCTTCCACACACCATGTTTTGTGTCTATATTTGGAGATAGGAACTTTTAAGGAGGCAATTAATAGTAAACGAGGCAAAAAATAATAAAGGTGGGACCCTATTCCAATAGGACTGGTGGGTGTCCTTATATGAGAGGAAAAAAAGCCAGAAGTGTGCATACCCAGAGGAAAGACCACATGGGATCACAGTAAGCAGCTGATTATAAGCCAAAAAAAGAGGTCTTATTAAATACTAACCCTGCTACCACCTCGAGATTGGCCTTCAGCCTCCAGAACTTAAGAAAATAAATGTCTGTTGTTTAAGCCACAAAGTCTGTAGTATTCTGTTGTGGCTGCTTTAGCAGACTAATACAATAATATATCATGATCAAATGAGATTAATCTCTGGAATATAAGGTTAGTTTAACAGTTAAAAATCAGTCTAATTCACCAAAATTATAGCATAAGAAAGAAAAATCTTAATAGATGCGAAAAAGCATTTGAGACCAGCTAGTTTGAACTACAATTCAAATACATCCTGACACTATCTCTCTGGAGGCAGCATCAGATCCTACCGGTTAAGGGCTCCATCCTTAAGGGACTAAGAGCAAGACTCCAGCACCTCCAATTCGCCCACTTCAGAAATCTCAAGTGAAGTAGGCCAGGTTGTCATATAGACTTTTGACTGACAGGCTATGAATTAGGGTTTCCCACAGTCCTCTCCTCAGGTTTAATTAATTTCTAAAGCAGCTCACAGAACTCAAAGAAATAGCTTATTGACGAGATTATTAGTTTATTGTAAAAAGGATTAGCTCAGGGCAGCCAGATGGAAGAGATGCATAGTCGAGATATGGGGAAAGGGCAAGGAGCGTCCATGCCCTCTCTCAGGGTGCCAATTTCCCAGAATCTTCACTTGTTCCCCAACCCAGAAGCTCTTTGTCCTTTTGGCTTTTTATGGAGGTGTCATTACACAGGCACAGTTGATTAAATCATTGGCCTCCAGCCCCTCTCTCCTTCCTGTAGGTCCAGGGGGTGAGGCTGAAACTTCCAACCCTTTAAACATGATACTAGTTCTCCTGGCAGCCAGCCCCCATTCTCGAATGCTGTCCAAAAGTCACTGCATTAACATAACAAAAGACGATTTTATGCTCTCATCTGTTAGGAAATTTCAAGAATTTAAGAGCTCTGTGCCAAGAATTGGGCAAAGACCAAATATATATTTCTTATTATAAATCACAATATTACAACATTTAAAACTGGTGACTTTTATAGTATGTAAATTATGCCTTAATGAAATTGATTTAGAAGAAAAAAAAATATTTTCTCCAGGGTCCTTAAGGTACATATATATGACTGAATAGACCAAAAATACCTGGGCTCACAGAACTGAGAAGGGAAGTGACTCAAAAAGAGTTACTCTGTCAGAATTCAGCCCTTGGAACTTGCCACCTTTTGCAGGTAATTCAGCAATTATGTTTGGAATGAGAGTAATGGGAAGTGGGAGGAGAATTCACAGATCTCTCTCCTTTCATAAACAAATTTACAGAAATTTTCAAGTGTAAGAGTTTATAATACATGCATTTTGTGGTGAGAGTTATATTCTAAGTCCTCCTACCTACTTTGATGACAGTTTTACCAACATTGCTGCCTATAGAACCACTGAAATCAAAGAAATTCTTAAGCAACATGTTATTCCCTCCCCCAATAAGAATCCATTCCGTTCATTCATTCATTCATTCATTCATGCATGCATGCACGCATGCATTCAGTGAACATTTGTTGAGTACCTCTTCTGTGCCAGGAAATACACCCTGTGCTAGAGAAAAAAGGTAAATAAATAAATAAGGTGGGTCGTTGTCATCTAGAGAGTGCTATCTAGTCTGGGTTTCTTGGGGTCCCAATTCAGAACATTGAGAGATTTAGGGAGTTGCCATTGTCACTAAAGACATGCCAGAAAAACTGTGAGGATTGTGAAAATAAAGATTGCATTTAATGGAAAGTTCTTTAAATCACGAATGCTGGAATTTTGCAAGTAGGAAGGCCAATCTTTCCCATTCATTGAAAAGGAAATAAAGGCCTAAGGACAAGCAGATCCCATCTCATGGTTAGACAGTAAGCAAGCTGGGACTTCATCTCCCGACTCTTGGTCAACATTCAGGCAGCAACACGGTCCTCTTCATTGTCTCCCCTCATCACTCACTGCAGAGCAGCTGTGCCAGTGCTATAAAGTCCTCTTGGAGAAATGCCAGGGTAAATTTACAATTCAAACACACCCAGTCCTTGGTCATTTCCATAGGTCATTTCTACTTTCAAAAAATAGTGTAAGTGAAATGCTTATTTCAGCAAAGAAATGTTTTTATATGGAATCCCCCTTCAATACTGCTTTTGAAACAATTCCTTTCCATGCGCTGAATAGTACTCAACTTGTTTGTTGAGGGAAATAGGGACTTTTTCCCAAATATTTTCAGTATTTAATTTGGTAAAGCATGTTCTGGTGCAGTGGGAGAATGCAGATAAGTTTTCAAATGTGAAACAGAAAAGCATCGGTAGCACCCTAGCCTGTTTGGCTCAGTGGGTAGAGTGTCAGCCCGAGGACTGAAATGGCCTGGGTTCTATTCCTGTCAAGGGCACGTATCTTGGTTGCAGGTTCCCTGCCCTGGTCGCGGTGTGTGCAGGAGGCAACCAATCGAATCAATCCATGTGTCTCTCTGTCTTTCCCTCTTCCTTGCACTCTCTTTAAAAATCAATGAAAAATATATCCTCAGTGAAGATTAACAAAAAAAAAAAGAAAGAAAGAAAAAGAAAAAAAGCATCTGTATCCTATGTAAAGATTTGTTTTTTGTGTATAGTGGTTGTCAGTACATAGTCCTGTACTAAAAAGCTTCATATTCTCAGAAAAATAAACCAGTGCGATCATATGGAATCTTTGCACCAAACTTTCATTTATCATTATTACAGTGCCTCCTATGTGCCAAACCTCCTGTGAGGTAGTACTGTCCAATAGAATGCTATAGTGATAAAAATGTCCATTATCTGCAGTGTCTAAATATAGGAGTCATTAGCCACACTTGAAATGTGGCTAGTGAGACTAGGAAACTAAACTTTTTATTTAATTGTATTTTAATTCATTTAAATTTAAATGGCTATTTGTGGTTAGAAGTCATTGAACTGGACAGGGCAGGTATAAGGAATAGGTAATAAGAAGTGTCTCAATATTCACAACGTGGTTGTGGTGGACTGGGCTAAATGCAGATGTGGGATTATTATTATTTTTTTAGTGATATCTGTCCCCAAGGGTACCAAACATTCAGAACCATCACCTCCAAACACATAAATCGAAATTGGAGGTGATTAAGTCTATATCTAGTGGTACAGTAGATAATGCATGTAATGCAACGTCCATGTAAATATACTGTCTGTGCGCATGTATCCGTAGTGAGAAAACAAATGCTATGACTGAAGCTAAGAAGGATAAGAGGATGGTGGAGAGGGGCTCCTTCTGTCTCAGGTTCTACTAATGTGTCAATGCAACAGATATCAAAGGGAATGGGAGAAATACCTCCATCCCATGTGCAGATGTCTAAGGAAACGGTCCTGAGACCCTGTTCCACCGTCGTGGATCCCACACCATAGTCAGATCAAAGCTATAAGAAGAGGTGAGCGAATGAGGAGAGTGGGAGGGGACGTGATGAGAGCTGTTGCCTGGCTCTATGGTCCACTAGGGGGAAAAGGAGGTGTTACTCTCCAACCCTAAGCCTCGTGAAGGAACTTAAAGTGACCACCTAGAGAAATTTTAAATTGTTCCCTGTAGCTGGAAAACACTGAGGATGCTGCCCCAGCAAGTTCATGGAGACATTCCTTCCCGGGAAACTGCTTGTGAGAGTTGATCAGTGCTTTTGGGGAAGGGGAAGAGACCCTCCTGCATTGTTGGGATTAGCCTGCACTTTCAGAGTGCCTGAAGCAAGGGACTAGTGAGTGTTTCTTGTGGCCTAGATGTGGGCCCTGTGCCAGAGAGTTGGACTGGAGTCTACCTTCTCGGGTTTATTCAATAGGGTGGGCTGGAGAGAGAGACTCAGCAGGAAGAGGAGGTTCTGGGTACCTAGGGCTCAAGAACAGAGGACATTACTCATCCTCTTTTTACAACTGCACACTGCCAGTTAAGCAGGAAGATGTAATACTAGGTCAAGTTTGGACTGGCTAGTTTAATTATTGAATTGACACTGTGTTTAGAGGGCCTGTCAAATTGTCATAAAATGGCCAGGGAAAACTTTCTCTCCCTGAATGGAGAGCTCATAAAGACAGTATTGGTTACACCAGGACTGGGATTTATTCAACATCAGGATTCTAATACGTATATTGATTTCATTAGATTTTTTTCTTGTTAAAATTGAAGATGCTATGTTTGGTAGTTACTTTCTTTTGTAACACAAAAATAGATTAATTATACATTAATTATTAAAGAGTTCATTTTTACCATCCTGGAAACATATTCATTAAAATAGCATTTTAGTTAATTCTAGAAATAATTATTTTTTTCCAAAACAATTAGTGAACAGATATTAATAACCAGGTCAGGCATAAAAATATAGGTTGAGACAAAGTAAGGAATTGCTAGAGTTATAGGTACACCACACTATCTCCCATTCTTCTTCAAAATAATAAAATATGTGGAAAAAAAGCGAAGTGATGATTGCAGGATGTAGGGAGAGCACAGTACGGAGAAAGTGCTAATTAAAAATGTTAGGGAGGAAAATGTAGGAATAATCTGAAAATATTCCACTAAAGAATACCTATTTGTTTTCCTCCTACTTCACTGGCTGCTCCTTTTCAGACTCCTCTGCTGGTTCTTATTCCTTAACTTCTAAGTGTTTCCTTGGCCTCTCCTCTGTTCTCTTGACCATCACTCCTTTAGAGATCTCATTTAACTTCATTGGTATAAATACCATCTTTACTCTGACTCCTCAATTTATAGCTCCAGCACCGACCTCTTCCCTGAATTCTGACCTCATATACCCAACTGTTTACTCGACACTTCAGCTGGATATTTTAAACGCACCTCTAATTGAGCACGTGCAAATCTGAGGGCCTCATCTTCCAACCCAATCCTGCTCCTTCCATCACTTTCTTTCTCCCATCAGTTAATGCAACTCCATCCTTCTAGTATTTTACCCCCAAACCCTTGCTGCCTTCCTTAACTATTTTTCTCTTATACCCTCCATCCATCAGCAAAGCCTGTCCCCTCAGCCTTCAAAACATGACCAAAAGCTGAACACTTTTTACCACATCTGTTGCTACCACCTGGCCTAAGCCACCATCATCTTCTGCTTGGTCTGTTGCATTAGCCTCCTAATTCACTTCCCTGCTTCTGGCACATCATATAGGGTGATCCTGGTAAAAGCATAAATCAGATCATATAACTTTTCTGCTCAAAATCTTCCAAAGTCAGTTAAAAGCCCAGATCCTTGCAATGACCTACAAGACCCCACACATCACATCTCTTACTACCATTCTTCTCACTCAATCCTAGGCACACTGACCTCTTTGATGTGACTGGAACCCACCAGGCAAGCCCTCAGGGCCTTTGCACTCCCAGTTCCTCACATATTGGCATGGTTTGCCTCTCTCACCTGCTTTAGGTCTTTACTCAAATTTCACCTTCTTAGTGTAGTCTTCTCTGAATACCCTTTACAACCATCTATTCCCACCCATGCCACATTCTTTATTTCTTATCCCCTTTATTTTTCTCTAAAACACTTATTACCATAAAATATCATATATATTAATTTATTTTTGCTTATTTTCTGTATCCCCAAACTCATTAGACTCTAAACTCCATGAGGACTGGGATGTTTTATTTACTGCTACAGTCAGTAAACTATACCAAGCACATAGTAAATGTTCAATAAGTATTTGTCAGGCACTTAAGCACACTAACCACATTTTTTCTTTGTTTCTTGTTTCCCAATCATCTTATCCATTCAACATTCAATCAGTATTCAGCAGAGTGAGAGGCCATGGTGAATTCTGTCTTAGACATAGTCTCCTAGTTGTACCTCAGGCTACTGAAATTCAAGTACAGTGTGATTTTTAGATTGTTGTATAAATGAGCTACAAATTTGTGGTATATTTTACTTGAATATTTCTTCCTTAGATATCGGCAATTTTCAATATACTATTATTTATTGAGTACCTACTATACACCAGGTGTAGTTCTAGAAACTAAGAATACAACAAGATTTAATGTTCTTTATTTGAGTATATTAACTGTTTATATGCTGTTGGTATCTATATATATAAAAGGCTAAGTGACCATCGCAACAGAATGGACAACTAAACAGGCTGTGTGGGACAACCAGGGTGGCGGGGGCGTGGGGGGAAGGGAGATGGGAGTGACCAGGCTGGCAGTGGGGGTAGTAAGGAGTGGCCAGGCTGGTAGGGTAAGGGGTGGCCAGGTTGCTGGGAGGGGGGCAGTTAGGGGCAATTAGGCTGGCAGGGGGAGCAGATAAGGGTGACCAGGCCAGCACGGGAGGGGCAGTTAGGGGCAATCAGGCAGGCAGACAGATGAGCAGTTAGGAGCCAATAGTGCCAGACTGTGAGAGGGATGTCCCTGGGGATCGGGCCTAAACTGGCAATCGGACATCCCCTGAGGGGTCCCGGATTGGAGAGGGTGCAGGCTGGGCTGAGGGCACTGCCCCCTCCCCACCTCTCACCCCCGTGCACGAATTTCGTGCACCAGGCCTCTAGTAGACAATAAGTGTTGGTTAGCATGTAGAGAATTTGGAACCTATTGTTGATGGGAATATAAAATGATGTAGCCACTGTGAACACAATTTGGCAATAACGTTAAATAGAATTACTTATGGCCTGCAAATGCTACTGCAGGGATATACCTAAGAGAAATGGAAAGACAACATCCATGCAAAAATCTGCACAAAAATATTTATAGCATCATTATTCAGAAGAGTTAAAAGGTGAAAAGAACTCTGATGGACAGATCAATAAAATGTGGTCTATCCATAACGTGGAATATTATTTGGCAATTAAAAAAAAAGGAATAAAGTTTTGGTACAAGCTGCATATGGATGAGCATTGAAAACATTATGGTAAGTGAAAGAAACTAGTCACAAAAAGACCACAGACTGTGTGATTCCATTTATATGAAATGTGCAGAACAGACAAATCCATAAAGACAGGAAGTAGATTAGTAGTTGCCAGGCCTGAGAGGGTTGAGGGAAAACAGGAGTGACTGCTGAGAGTATAGCGTTGTTTTGGGGGATGATAAAAATTTTCTAAAACTAACTGTGGTGACAATTGCACAAAAACCGTTGAATTGTTCCCTTCAAATTGGTGAGTTGTGTGGTATGTGAATTATATGTCAATAAAGCTGTTTAAAAAAAACTATTCCAAAGGAGTGATCAAAAGCATGCAGCCAAAACACATTGGGGAACGTGTTAAAGAGGTATTTGAGGAGGTTAATTAATAAAAATATTTTGAAGGCAGTCAATAAAAAGGTGTGATTTTTCTGGAGTTGGTGATGTGTGAAATTTGTCAACTTTTATAAATTTGTATTTGAAAAGATTTCCTTCACTCTAAATAAATATTCAGTTTTGCACCAAAGAAATAAATTATTCCACAATCTGTTATTTTAAACTGGTTTTCAGAATTGGAAGGATTAACTGTATGCATGGGTAATGCGTGAGGGAATTTTAACTTCCATTTCAATTCTTTTGACCTTCAGCACCTGACATGTTGCCTACTTTATAGTTTCTTGTTATTTCCCCACCACAAACATTAGGCTCATGGGTAGGATGTGTGGAGGGATATAGTACTGAATATAGACCAGCCCATGCCTCTTTTACAGGCTGCTGTTCAGCTGGCCTGTGTACCTCCTTCCTTTTAGCAAGGTGGCCGTTTGTGTATTCTGATACTGAACTTGAGCACTACTGTGATCATTCGAGCTGGGAACATGGGATCTCTGGGGCCAGATTAGCAGAAATGGGGATTCTTATTCTATTTTCAATATTTTAAAAAGCCCAACAATAGTTATACACAAACTACATTTCCTTTGTGATGAAAGTCAGAAACGTATTCTATTGCTTCCTTAATTTTTGAAATGCCCCTTTATTGAACCTTTAGTTATAGACCAGGAGCTCTACATAATGTGTCATGTTAATCACAATTCTGCACATTATCATTATCCTCATTTTATAATCGAGGAGACGGAGGGTCAGATTACAGTATCTACTCCCAGGTCCCTTAACTAGTAAACTCATATACATCTATGTCCACTCTGCCTCCTATATGAACAGTTATGTGTGGGAATAGTTGGTATAATTTTAGATTCAGCTTTAAAATCCTTTAGGAGATGTTGGTTACTTTTCCAATTAAAGGCCACCAGACCAGTGGTCAGATCCCATGTATGAACTATTTGACCTCATGTTCTTATTCCTGATTCCTTGTCAACAAAATCGTGAGACCCCCCAGGTTCAAAGAAGACCGAAGTTCATTAGGGATTGTCTTTGTGGGGTGTTTCTGTATGGGTGAATGAAGGTAGGACTTCTAAAGGAGAAATATACCCATGTAACTGGAGTGCTTTAAAACCGACACCTCTGACCACACTGCTGCTCCAGCAGGGAGTGTGTGGACTTAGATCGTTTTTCAGAAGCGGCAATGAACTTGCATACATTCATCCGCACACCTCAGTCTGGTGCCTCTGGGAGGTGCCCCTGGCTGACTGAGCGACGTCAGTGGGACAGTCAAAGCAAAAGGTGGAGGCTCGCTGTGTCCAGTCCTGGGTTGGTGGGCTGGCTCCTCGGATCATCAAGGAACTTGCCTCTCCATCTCCAACTCAAAGCTTGGCCATGTTGGTCACTTCCTTTTATTTGGGCATCTTCTACTGTCCCCCAAAGTAAGTCTAGTCTTGGTGACAGTAAACCTGTAACACAAACATACCGTAAGCACCATGCCTCGGGCCGCTGGGGGTTCGGCCTCCGGGGGCTGCGACCTGGCAAAGGGTGACCTTGAAGGTGAAGCGCTCTTGGATGGCAATGGACCTTCCAGGGGGTGGCTTTTAGGTCTTCCCAACCCTGGGCGGGAGGAGGGCGCCTCTCCAGACCCCGTCAAGGGGAAGAGAGACTTTCCCGGGACAAGACTGCCGGGTGGATGCGGGCGCCAGTCCCCTCCGGCGGGACCTTTGCTGGCTCTTTGCTGGGTCGCCCGTGGGGCTCCCTAAAGAGGCAGAGCGCCCCACGGACCCAGGAGCCCGCCGCCCCCTCGCGGCCCCGGACCGGACCCGCAGGGACTCCTGGGCGCCGGCCCCACGCGCGGCCTCGCTCACGTGGCCCCTCTTCAGAGAGAGAGAGACACCGTCGGAGGAGCCTCTCTCACTCGGCTCGGGTGGGAAAACTGCTCAAGACAAAGCAACAGGCAGCGCTCCGCCCGCACACGACGCGCGCCCGAGCCCGGAGGCGGCGGCGGGACGCCCGGCCGCCCCGGCCCCGCCCCGCTCCCCGGCGAGCCTCCCCCGGGCTCCCCCACTGCCCCCTCCGCCCGCGGGGGCCCCGCCCCTCCCCCGCCCACTCCCCCGCCTTCTACCCCAGCGGCTCCGCCCTCTCCCACCCCTTCCTTCCCCCTCCCACCCCTCCGATCCCCGGTCTCCCCGGGGCACCGCCCCCTCCACCCGCTCACCTTCCCGGCGCTCCGCCCCCTCCGCTCCTGTCCCAACCCTTCCGACCCCCTGCGCCCCCTCGGCTTCCCTACCTGACTCCGCCCTCCTGCCCACACCCCCCTGGGGTACCGTCTCCGCCGCCCCCTTACCCCACATTCTCCCCCTTAGTCTTCCCGACCCCGCCGGCCCCGCCCCGCCCCCGCGCCGGCCCCGCCCCCCGCGCCGGCCCCGCCCCCTGTCCCGGCCCCGCCCCCTGCGCCGGCCCCGCCCCCCGCCGCCGTCGCTGGGAC